>PVKP010012769.1:0-57327 GCA_004027715.1 Plecturocebus donacophilus | reverse complement strand
CCTCTTTCTAAAAAAAAAAAAAAAAAATGAACATCAAAGGCTGAAAAAAAAAGAAAAATCTTCTTGAGAAGGGTGGGGTGCTTCATCAGAAAAGCCATGGCTCTAGGAATAACCTAAAAATCCAACTTGAAGGCCAGCTGCAGTTTATAAAGTGCTTACTACAGTGCCTGGCACACAGTAGGCACAATATGGCTATCTTAGATGACGTTTATTACGAACTTGTAATGACATGAAAAAGGATGTCACAGTGCTAAGGAGAAAAGAGGGGAAAAATTATTTATGGCATACTTTCAACTAATGTACATACAATATTTATGTGCTTATATAAGCATAGAGGAAAGACAAAATATCACAAGTTTCACAGTATTTATTCCCCAGGTGGTATTAATAAAGGATTTTATTTATTTATTTTTGAAACAAAAAGAGAGAAAAGGAGAAAGAAAGAAAGAGCAAAAGAAGAAAAAAAATGAAAGAGAGAAAGAAACAGGAAGAGAAAGAGGGAGAGAGAACGGGATTCTTATTTTATTGCCTAGGCTAGAATGCAGTCTAAAAATGGGTATTAAAAACCTCTTTTATGCCAATAATTGTGCTTAACAATGGAGACAGGAAGGAACAGGGGAAGAAAAGAACAAATAAGCAGCCAACCAATATTTTATTTAAACCTGTGAAATGCTATGCAATTGCTGAGGAGTGATTTCCTTCCAATTATGTGGTCACTTTTAAAATAGGTATAATGTGATACTGAGAAAAATGTATGCTTTGTGGATTTGGGGAGGAGAGTTCTGTAAATATTTGTTAAGTCTAGTTGCTCCAGGTCTGAGTTCAAGTCCTGGATATCCTTGTTAATTTTCTATCTCATTGATCTGTCGAATATTGACAGTGTAATATTAAAGTCTCCCACTATTATTGTGTGGGAGTCTGTCTCTTTGTAAGTCATTAAGAACTTGCCCTATGTATCTGGGTGCTCCTGTAATGGGTGCGTATATACTTAGGATCGTTAGCTCTTCTTGTTGCATTGATCCTTTCACCACCATGTAATGTCCCTCTTTGTTTCTTATGGTCTTTGTTGTTTTAAAGTCTGTTTTATCAGAGATGAAAATTGCAGCTTCTGGTAATGCTGGCTGGCTGTTTTGCCCATTAGTTGACGTAGATTCTTCATTATGGTGATGCTCTTAACCTTTTGGTATGTTTTTGGAATGGCTGATACTGGTTGTTCCCGTCCATGTGTAGTGCTTCTTTCAGAAGCTCTTGTAAAGCAGGCCTGGTGGTGATGAAATCTCTGAGTACTTGTTTGTTCGCAAAAAATTTTATTTTTCCTTCACTTATGAAGCTTAGTTTGGCCAGATATAAAATTCTAGGTTGAAAGTTCTTTTCTTTAAGGATGTTGAATGTTGGTCCCCACTCTCTTGTGGCCTGAAGGGTCTCCGCTGAGAGATCTGCTGTGAGTCTGATGGGCTTCCCTTTGTGGGTAACCCAACCCTTCTCTCTGGCTGCCCTTAGCATTTTCTCCTTCATTTCAACCCTGGTGAATCTGACAATTATGTGCCTTGAGGTTGCTCTTCTTGAGGAATATCTCTGTGGTGTTCTCTGTATTTCCTGGACTTGAATAAAGGATTTTCTTAAAGCTTCTTTGGACTTTTCAAAATTTCTATAATAAGCATAATTTTTATAGACAAGAAAAAAATGCACAGTATTTTAGAAAAAAAAGAGCCACAGTTGACTACATCTGCCTTTTATCACCAAAAAAAAAAAAAAAAAAAAAAAAGAATATTTTATAAAACACTAAGCTGGCAGAAACTAAAAATCTAGATAGCGTGTAAAGGTCAATTTGAGAAATCCCTTTTTTGGTTTTAAAGACTCAGTCTCCCTCTTGTCCGCCAGGCTGGAGTGCTAAGGTGCGATCTCGGCTCACTGCAACTTCTGCCTCCTGGGTTCAAGTGATTCTCCTGCCTCAGCCTCCCGAGTAGCTGGGATTACAGACACCTGCAACCATGCCCAGCTAATTTTTGTATTTTTAGTAGAGATAAGGTTTCACCATGTTGGCCAGGCTAGTCTTGAACTCGACCTCAGGTGATCTGCCCACCTCAGCCTCCCAAAGTGCTGGGATTACAGATATGAGCCACCATGCCAGGCCAGATAAATCACATTTTTTTTTCTTTTTTTAAGACGGGGTCTCACCATGTTGGTCAGGCTGGTCTTGAACTCCCAACCTCAGGTGATCTGCCTGCCTTGGCCTCCAAAGTGCTTGGATTACAGGCGTGAGCCACCACGCCCGGTCGAGAAATCACATTTTACTTTTCTTTTTGAGACAGCGTTTTGCTCTTGTCACCTAGGCTGGAGTGCAATGGCGCAATCTCAACTCACTGCAGCCTCCGCCTCCCAGGTTCAAGTGATTCTCCTGCCTCAGCCTCCCAAATAGCTAGGATTATAGGCGTGAGAGAGTAGGCTCAGCTAATTTTGTATTTTCAGTAGAGACAAGGTTTCACCTTGTTGGCCAGGCTGTTCTCAACCTCCTGACCTCAGATGATCCACCTGCCCCAAAGTGCTAGGATTACAGGTGTGAGCCACTGTGCCCAGCTGAGAAATCACATTAGAAAAAACTCTTCCAGGAGATATCATTTTTCTTTTATTCCTAACTTAAACATTTACTACGTAGTGTTTTTTATATATGTAAATATATATATATTTAAATATGTCTGTATACGTATGTAAATAGATATATAAAGTTATATTAAAATATAATTATATCTAAAATTATATTTAAACATAATTATAAAAAATAAAAATTATATAAATATAATTTAATATATTTTATAATATATATTTATATATTATTTTAACAATATTTTAGGCTGGGCATGGTGGCTTACGCCTGTTACCTAGCACTTAGGGAGGCCAAGGCGGGTGGATCATCTAAGGTTGGGAGTTCAAGACCAGCCTGGCTAACCTGGAGAAACCCTGTCTCTACTAAAAATACAAAATTAGCCGAGTGTGGTGGCGCATGCCTGTAATCCCAGCTACTCAGGAGGCTGAGGCAGGAAAATTGCTTGAACCTGGGAGGCGGAGGTTGCGGTGAGCTGAAATCTCACCACTGCACTTTGGCCTGGGCAACAAGAGCAAAACTCTGTCTCAAATAAAAAAATAAAAAAAATAAGTAAAAAAAGAAAGAAAGAAAAACAACAAAAAAAGTTTTCATTATTTTACCTAATATTTTACATGTTTTATATTTTAATATTATATATTAATTAATTTAGTTAAATTATATTGGGCTGTAAAACCCGGCTCAGGATCTTCCTTTGACTTTTTGCTTCATGTTCTAAGGTCTGAGTTCCTGTATATACCTCTAGTTCATTGCTGCATGGTGTGCCTCCATCACACTTTATCCATTCCCCTGGAGATGGAGACCCAGGTTGGCTCCAACTCTCACGACCATAAACAATGCCCCCAGGAACTGTCTCCTTTGAGAGCTGCTCTGGGTCACAGGCTCAGGCAGACTCTTCTCCAGGCCAGCCTCACAACAGTGCACAAGGAAGGAGAGCCCTTTCCCTATTCATGAGCATGACTTCTAATCCATGCTAGGCAGCAGCTCCTTCTTTATAATAGAGTTATAAGAAAAAAGTGAAACCCACAAGGAAGGATCAAGACAAAAACTACCCCCATTCCTCATACACATTTCCCAAAGGAAGATCCAGAGCTCCATAATAAATTGAAGGGTCTTTTCCAACTTGGGCATTTTGGGATTCCAGAACATTGCATTGCAATGCAAATACAAGCAGAATTGGAAACCACAAATGGCAGAGTATAAAGAGAGCAAAAGCCCCGGTTCCTGGGGGCAATAGGAGCATTGCTGTCATATCAGCCCTGGTGACTTGTGGCTTTTTGTCAGACAGAATAGCAAGCACATTGTCTGCTAAGAGCAGACTCTGGAGCCAGACTATAGAGCTCAAGTCCTGGCTCTGTCACTCATTAGCTATGTGACTTTGCACAAATGACTTTACCTTCTGTGTCTCAATTCCTCATCTGTTAAAGTGGTAACATCAGTCCCAGTGTCATAGGATATTTTATGGATTAAATATGTTAGTTAATATATGAAAAGTGCTAACAACAGTGCCTGGCATAAAATAAGCATTACATAAAAGTTAGCTGGCATAATTATTATTGTTACCAAAGGGACAAATACACTTCTATCTTATGTAAGCCACTGGCACTCTCTTTTTTTTTTTTTCTTAAGAGACAAGATCTTACTACATTGCCCAGGCTGGTCTTGGAACTCCTGGGTTTAAGTGATCCTCCCACCTAAGCCTCCTAAAGTGCTAAAATTACAGGTGTGAGCCACTGTACCCAGCCAGCACTGATACTCTGGATCTCTGTTATTCACAGCCAAACTTAATCCAAACTGATATATCTACCATCCCAAAACACACCCTAAAAATAAGTCAATTTTCAAAGTTTTCTCTTTTGCTTTTCATCTTAAGGAGGAAAACCTGATTAACAACATGAGGTCATAAGTTGGTAAGGTGCCATGCTCAGTAACTGTACCAACTCCAAACCTGTAGCCATCTAGGGAGCAAAGGAACAACAGACAAAGTGCTGAACCCTATTTTGGGGCCCTGAATTGGGGGCTGTTGTCTGCCCACTAGCTCTTCCTTTTCACAGCCAGTGAGATAGTTCCCCTGTACTGCAGAGAGTGGGAGGGAGGGTTTAGTTCTATTTTTTTACCTGCTGGGAGGATAAAATTCAAACATTTAGTCAAAAACTGTGAGCTGAGTGCACCAGCAAAAAGCAGCGGAGAAAGGGAGGAGCAAATGCTCTCTGAAGGGCTTCATTCAGCATAAACAATCTGTTCAGAAGGATCATTAAGCGTCCACTTGAGGAAATTCAATATATAATTGAAGCTGAAATGGGAAACCATGCCAGCAGTGTAGTCTCGAGTGAGGGCAGCGTCTTTGGTTGTCATGACAGAGCATACAGTAGCCAGGACTCAGATGGGAGGAAATGAGATTTTAAGGGATATTTTATGGCTATTTTAAGAGGCAAGGCATCCAAAAGGAGGAAACCCAAAAGCTCTTTATAAAAATCAAATTGCCCACTCTGGGCCTGACAAAGAACATGCCCATTTATTAGCTGATGAAATGTACTTGAGTGATGGCTCCAGTCAACTGTTTATTTTTTCCGGAACTCTGAGCCCCAGTTTTAAAAAATCAGCTTAATATATGCCTCAAAAATTCCCTGACAGCTTTAGGAAGAACTGGTTTTGCCTACACTGACAAGACTAACTTGTCTATTCATTGCTCTAGGCATTTCCCAGGAATCATGTGTGATTCTCAGGGCAATTTCTAGATGTGATCTGGTGGGCCAGCATGATTCACCCTGACCAGCCAGACCAAGAGGCTCCAAGGCCTCAGCTGCAGATGGCCTTTCCATTTTCCAAAGCTTCTGGTTACCTGATTCAGGTCCTTGTTGTTTTTTAACTGGACTCCTAAGAACACCTTGCATAATATTTTCTGATGACAAAAGTAAACTGAGAAAAAGCAAAAAATCTTTTCAACCATATATCTAAAGAACCACATAAAACAGGAACAAATATTTCATCCAGAAAAAAAACTGTTTTAAGAAAAGTGTCAAGAATTCATCTTATCCCTTCTATGTAATAATTTTGAACTGGTTCAAGTGCTATATATAAATGTATTGTTGGGTGTTATACATCTGACATTTTCAGGCAAGTACAGGATGGCAGCAGCTGAGACAATAACACCACTGCAAACCTGTAAGTTTAGAGAGGGCAGAGAGGCCACTTGCTAACCTGGAAGAGCCAAATCACCTAACAAAGACAGGGGAGATGGTCTCTGAGAGAGATGGCCACTCTAGTAAGATGGTTGGAGGAAAGGCTTATTCTGAGATTTCCACAGAGAAGAGACCCACTGGGAGGCAGTTCATGTTTCTGACTGTCAGAGGAGACGTGCTGTTTTGAAGATGTTGCTTAGCTGACCACACAGCATTCTGACACTGTGCCTGTCAATCAGGTGGTGACTATTAACTTGGAATGATATATGAACTCTGGCTGCTCCGTGTGGGATAGCCCGGTATACAAGTATCATGATGTCCTTGTTTAAAATTAATTTTAAAAACCAATGTGCTACCAAGTTTTCACTATTTTCCTTAGGTTGCTATATTACTTTTACTTTTATTTAACAAATATTAGTTGCTGCTGGTTAAGTCAGCCTCCTAAAATTGGCTATAGGATCCCAGATTATATGGGTCCAAACTGAGTATTCCAGTTATGGGGCAAAGGAAGAGGAGGCAAAGGAGACGGAAGGCCAGCACATACTTAACCTTCTAGGACCTGCCCAAAGACTACACAGAGATGGGTAGCAAGTTACTAAGATGCTGTGGATGTGAAGAGGCCCTGGGAGGCTCAGGGCCCCCAGTGCCAATGTCAGCTGTTCACAGAGCCTACTCACGTAGGCTAAAATATCTTGAATATGTTGGCTACCTCCACTTCTCCTTGGTTACAATTTCTCACTTATCCCTGGGGTCAGATGAGGGACAGAGAACACATGCATACCACACTGCTCAGCTCACTGCCAGGGTAGAGGACCAGGCAAGGTCTTATAATCTCAGAAATAACAAGGCACAACTTGCCCCTGGAGAACTCGTCTCCTGCCATGACAAGAAATCCAGCACTGGACATCCCACCAAATGCACACACTGCCTTCAAGTGTCACTGAAAGCATCTCAGCACCCTGGCTTGGCTATCTTCACACATTGCTAGGAAGAACCTCAATATTTCTCAGCCACGTATCACATAGGAGGCTGCTTCATCTATGAAGATGGGGCCAGGAGCCAGCTTGAGTCCCAAATAGGGTGGCTGCTAAATATTCAGCATCAAGCCCCCCCCAATTCCCTCCAAACCAACAACATTAAAGTAGAAACTTCTTACTATATGATTCAATTTAGGTAAGGCTTAGGAATAGGCAAAACTAATCTGGGTGTTAGAAATCAGTAAAGCAGTTACCCTTGCAGAGGCAGGGGAGGAGAGGATGGGTTAGGGACCAGGAGGAACACAAGGGGACTTCTGAAGTCCTAGAAATGTTCCATGTCTTGATATGGGTGTTGGTTATTTTGGGGAAATTCATCAAACTGTGCATGTATGATAGATGTACTTTTCCAAATGTATAATTAAATATAAAGGTTAAATTTTAAAAAGCAGTAAAGGAATGTCCTCTTGAGACAATAATGAAGTTTGTCCAGTTTCATATTTGGTCTAGCCTGACAGGGAAGAGCAGACTAGGGAGAGCTGATGTTATGTGCAAGGAGTCAGATCTAAGTTGGACGGTGCCGCCTCCCAGGACTGCGCATGGAGGGCGAGCACAATCTGCAACAGCCAAGGAGCAAGACAAGGCAATGGGATCCACAGTATCTTTTCTTTGAAAATTTGAGTGCTAACTATTAAAAATTAACTGCACAGCTCACTGCCTTACCTCCTTCAGGACTCTGCCCAGATGTCATCTCCTCAGTGTGAAGGTAGCTCAGCACCGGGTTTAAAGTGCTCCCATACTTGCCAGCATGGCATATCCTTGTCCCTCTTTCTTGCTTTGTTTTTATCCACAGCACTTATCTCAATCTAACAAATATCTATTTTTTTCAGTCGATTGTCTGTTTCTGTCCACCAAAAATTAAACAAAGAAAGTGATTTTTTTTTTTTTTTAGCTGAGCATGGTGGCATGCACCTGTAGTCCCAGCTACTTGGAAGGCTGAGGCAGGAGAATTGCTTGAATCCAGGAGGCAGAGGTTGCAGTGAGTTGAGATTGTACCACTGCACTCCAGCCTGGTGACAGAGGGAGACTCCGTCCCCACAAAAAAAAACAGTGATTTTTTTTTTTTAAAAGTAGAATTATGCATAGTATACTGCACCTATGTGCACAGTTCTATGATTCTTGACACATGTTTATGTCTATGGTTTGAAAAAAAATTCCCCTGTCCAAATACAGAACGTTTCCATCATCCCAGAAATGTTTCCTCATACCCACTCTCAGTCCATCTCCTACCATAGGCAAACTTTGTTCTCATTTCTATTGCCATGATAAGGTATTTTTAACTCCATATAATGCGAATCATACAGTATATACTTTTTTTGGTATCTGGTTTCTTTTGTTCAGTTTCATGGTTTCTGAGACTGCCATGTTGCTGTACTTAGCAGTACGTTCTCATTTATTGCTGAGTACTGTTTCATAGTATAGGCATCTTTTCTCATATTAATTGATATGAGGGTCGTTTCCAGTTTTTTGTCTGTATAAAGTTGCTGTGAATATTTTTGTATATGTCTTTTGGGGCTGTAAGCCTTCATTTTCCTTGAATAAATACCTAGAAGTAGCAGGCAGGGTTTTAGTCTACTTTGTTTATTGTCATAAGCCCAGTGCATAGAGCAGTGCCCTGCATGTGTGGGTGCTCATCAAGACTTGTTGAGTAAGTGATGGTGCTCCACCTCCATCCCTTAGGGAGGGAGCTTTCAGCTAACTCACCACAGTTATCAGCAAAGTGTAACTCACTGCCCTCCAGTGGCCAAGCCTAGTGAAGCAATACTAATTCCTGAGTATTCTGCAGTTACCATGGAATTTTCATTCTCTCATTCATCTAGACATGTGTGGAATGCCTATTTGGGACACCAGAATGAAGGTACTGGGAATATGAAGATGTTTAAAATAGTCTACAGCCTCAAAGAACCAGAAAGTCTGGTGGCAGAGAGTAGGGGGGAAACACAAACAACAACTGGCGAGGTAAAGTGCCACAGGAGAAATTTCTACAGAGTGACGGAAATAGCACTATTGGATGCCAGGGATGGGGAGGACCCCAGGGAAGGCTTCTAGGAGGAAGGGGAGTCTTAAAGGGCACACAAAGATTAGCCCAGGAGATAAAGAGATGGTGCAGAACAAGGGCTTTACATTCACAGTGTCCATTTCGGATAGTGGAATTTAAGGGGTGAAGCAGGGAACAGATCACAGGGCCTTACATGCCAAGTTAGAAAACCTGGATATTTAACCTGTAGGTGATGGAACGCTAAGGAAGGATTTTTGTCAGAGGAGTTGTGTGGGCAGATCTGTGTTGAATGGTGTGGAAGATGGGTGTGAGGGGATAAAACAAGGGGTGAGAAAACATGTTTGGCTGGTTCAGCAATCCAGGCCTGACCTAGGGCACCCATTGTGAGAATGAAGAGGAAGAAGCAGATCAAGAAACATTTAGGACGTAAAATCTTCAGAGTTTGGTAAATGATTGGATATGGACGAGTGAGAAAACAGAATCATGAATGCTTCTTAGCATTTCTGACTTAAGTGACAGGACATGCTATCAACTAAGAGAAAAGGGTGCCTGGGTAAGGGAAGAAGAGCTGAACACTGAGTCTGAGGAGCCTAGGAATAGCAAAGATTCCCTACAAACAACTGTTCCCTCCTTCCCCTTGGTGACCCTTAAGGATACTGGCCACCTGGGACAGACTGTTTTCCAGCCTCATTTGTTTGCTAAGTGTGTCCACAAGATTAAATTCAGACAAAAGAGAATCAAGCCCCTTGTGCAAGTCATGCACACATCTCAGAAATGTTCTCAAACACAAGAAGTATGCCTTGCTTCCTTTCCTTCTCCATACTGGCTGGGAAATAGCTGTGATGGCTGGAGCACAAACAGCTCTTGGATCATGAGAAAGAAACGGCATGCTGAAGACTGCAGAACAAGAGAGAGGAACCTAGATCTCTGATATTTTGGAGCAGCAGATAAGTCCCAGATCACTTACGTCTGGACTTTTAATTGAGAGAAATAAGCTTTTCTATCTTACTTAAAGGAACTGTTACTTGGGTTCCCTGTTATGTGCAGGCTAGCTAATCCTAAGTGATCATCTGTGACATAATCAGGTGGAAATGTCATGCAGGGAACTGGACACAAGTCAGAGGTCTGGGAAGGACTTCCTTTCTGAGAGTTCCGTTGCAGTCATGTTTCCAGGTAAAATCTACAGTGAAAATCCTACTGTGCTGTTTCACGCAGAGGAAAAGAGAAAAGGTTATTGGATAATTGGTGATGCATTTTGTACCTAAAAATATCATCAGACATCACTCTTCTTTTGAAAATAGGAAACATAATGAGCCCCGCTCCTCTACATGATTTCCTTATATGTATCATTTCCGTAGTTCCTGTTAAGCAGTTTATTTTGATGACTGCCACTAGGCCAATTATATTGGACTTTAGTATTTTCAGAGCTAGATTAATATTGCCTAAGCCTAAGAGTTCTTGGAGGAAAGAGTTTAGAATTATACCAGTCGGCCAGGCGTGGTGGTTCACACCTGTAATCTCAGCACTTTGGGAGGCCAAGGCCAGTGGATTATGAGGTCAGGAGTTCAAAACCAGCCTGGGTCAAGCACAGTGGCTCATGCCTATAATCCCAGAACTTTGGGAGGCCAAGGTGGGCAGGTCACTTGAGGTCGGGAGTTTGAGACCAGCCTGAACAACATGGTGAAATCCCATCTCTACCAAAAACACAAAATTAGTCAGGCGTGGTGGCACATGCCTGTAATCCTAGCTACTCAGGAGGCTGAGGCAGGAGAATTGCTTGAACCCGGGAGGCGGAGGTTGTGGTGAGCTGAGATTGTGCCACTGCACTCCAGCTTGGGCAACAAGAGCAAAAATCCATCTAAAAAAAAAAAGACCAGCCTGGCCAAGATGGGAAAATCCAGTCTCTACTAAAAATACAGAAATTAGCCGGGCATGGTGGTGGGCGCCTACAATCCCAGCTACTTGGGAGACTGAGGCAGAGAACTGCTTGAACCTAGGAGGCAGAGGTTGCAGTAGCTGAGATTGTGCCACTGTACTCCAGCCTGGGCAACAGAGTAAGATTCTGTCTCCAAAAAAAAAAATTATACCACAGTCTCAGAGATAAGACTCCAGAGACTTTATCTCCCCAGGGGTGACACCCACCCCCAGCACTGTCACCACTAGATGCAGACACAGCTGGCTTCAGCAGATAAAGAAGCTGCTTGGGGGCTAGAGCTGTAGGCAACTTCTCTATCAACTCACAGAGGAATCACTGGTCTGGCTATTTCCAACTACTTTACAACAAACATGACATAAAGTATGAAGCAGGCTCAGATACTATTATTTTTTTTGAGACAGAGTTTTGATCTTGTTGCCCAGGCTGGAGTACAGTGGTGAGGTCTCGGCTCACCGCAACCTTCACCTCCTGGGTTCAAGCAACTCTCCTGCCTCAGCCTCCCGAGTAGCTGGGTTTACAGGCATGCACCACCACACACGGCTAATTTTGTATTTTTAGTAGAGACAGGGTTTCTCTATGTTGTTCAGGCTGGTCTCAAACTCCCAACCTCAGGTGATCTGCCCACCTCGGTGTCCCAAAGTGCTGGGATTACAGGTGTGAGCCACCGCACCCAGCCCTTAGGTACTAATTTTTAAAAGCGATAGAAGTGGCAGAGAATAGGTAGGGGAAGAGATATGAGAGAAGCTAAATAATGTCCCAACGGCATGTGGACTCCACAGCTCTACTAGGGCAGATCTCCTATGCTATGATTCAGTGAGATCGGGCAGTGGGGTAAGGCTGTCTGGAGAGACCTGGCCAGGACAATGAGGGCAACTGCTGGCCTGTTCCATAAGAAAGATACTTCAGGACTCTGCAATAGGGAGAGTCACACCAGGAGGGCCAGAGCAAAAAACCTTTGACAGCAGCTGCCTCATTCAGATATGCCACCATGAGAGAAGTAGAGAAGCATTATTGCCCAGACAAGAAAATTATGCTTTATGGCCCCAATGTTGTATATATCTCTGTTTAAGAAAGGCATGAGGCTGGAGAGAAGTCTGTATTTCTTTGAAATGTAATTTATATCTAGCAACTGATAGGTAAATAAGATGTAGTATATTCATATAATAGAATATTTGGCAATACAAAAGAATGAAGTACTGACATGTGCTACAACATGAATGAATCTTGAAGACATTACGCTAAGTAAAATAAGCCAGGCACAAAAGACTCCATACTGTGTGATTCACTTATAGGAAATGTCCAGAATAGGGAAATCCCTAGATACAGAAGATTAGTGGTTGCCCAGGGATACAAGGGATGGAAGGCTTAGGGGTGATGGCTAAAGACTATGAGGGTTAGTTTTGGGGTGATAAAAATGTTTTAAAATTGATTGTGGTGATATGCAACTCTGTAAATATACTAAAAATTATTCACTGTGCCCTTTAAATGAGTAAATTGTTTGGTATATGAAGTACATCCAAATAAAGCTGTTACCAAAAAACCCATGAAAAAGTAATTTATAAATTTATTGCAACTCCAATAAAAATTGTATTAGGCAAAGCTTCCCCACTCCTAAATTTGACAAGTTGATTCTCAAGCTCAACTGGATGAACCTGGAAGTAAAAGTTGGCTTACTTCTTTGCATAAGATACCTAAAAAGGTCAAAACTCATAGAAATAGACAGAATGGTGGCTGTCAGGGGCTAGAGGGAGGGGAACCACAGGGTTGATGTTCAGAGGGTACAAATTTGATAACTTTACACAAGATGAGTATGTTCCAGAGATGCTATACAACGTTGTGCCCATAACTAACAATACTGTATTGTGCACTTCAAAATTTGTTAAGAGGGCAGATCTCATGTTAAGTGCTGTTATCCCTGTAAGAAAAAGATTAAAAATAAACAAAATTTAAAAATAAGCTCAACTGGGAAAACAACCAAGACAAAATTTTTTTAAAGGATGATGAAAGAGACTGGCCCTAAGGGGAATTTAAAAAGCCACTAATAAAATAATTGGCTGGGCATGGTGGCTCATGCCCGTAATCCCAGCACTTTGGGATGCCAAGGTGGGTGGATCACTTAAGGCCAGGAGTTCCAGACCAGCCTGGCCAACGTGGTAAAACCCCATCTCTACTCAAAAATACAAAAATTAGACAGGCATGGTGGCACATGCCTGTAGTCCCAGCTACTAGGGAGGCTGTGGTGGGAGGATCGCTTGAACCCAGTGAGCCGAGATTGTACCATTGCACTTCAGCCTGGACAAGAGCATGAGACTCTGTCTCAAAAAATAATAAATAAATAAATAAAATAAAAATAAATATTAGTAATAAATAATTTAACAAGTTTATAAACTCAAAATCTAAGCTGTGTGGTACTGGATAGAAATGGAGACAAATGAAATTAAACTGAACAAAGCAGCAGAACCATGTAATTAAAGAAATTCATATAATATTATGAAGAGAGATTTCACATCAGTGAAAAGATGGTATATTATTTATAAATGGTGTTAAAATAATTAGCTATGCAACTGGAATAGTAACCATAAACCTCAGTTCTCACCATAACGGAAAATAAATAACGAATGGAATTTTAAAAGTTAAATGTTAAAACCACAAGAGTATTAGAAGAAAACATGTGAGAGTTTTTGTAATCTTTTTTTTTTTTTTTTATGAGACAGAGTCTCACTCTGTCACCACCCAGGCTGGAGTGCAGTGGTGCGATCTTGCCTCATTGCAACCTCTGCTTCCTGGGTTCAAGTGATTCTCCCACCTCAGCCTCCTGAGTAGCTGGGATTATAGGCACCCGCCATCACACTCGAGAAATTTTTGTATTTTTAGTAGAGACAGAGTTTTGCCATGTTGGCCAGGCTGGTCTTGAACTCCTGAGCTCAGGTGATCCACCTGCCTCAGCCTCCCAAAGTGCTGGGATTACAGGTGTGAGCCACCACGCCTGGCCAGTATTTTCATAATCTTGAGGTAGGGAAGGAAAGAGCTCCTAAGCAAGATATCAAATCCAAAAACCCTAAAGGAGAAGCTGCTTCCTTCAGAGGCTTTATCACAGTTTGCAATTATGTCATGACGTTTGTGAGCCTTCCTACCAGACAGAAAGTGCCACAAGCACAGGCCCACATCTATCTCCTGGCACATAGCTCAATAGATACTGGTTGAATGGACAAATCTGACTATATACAAATTAGTAAGTTCTACATAAAGAGACACAATTAGCAAAGTTAAGAGATAAATAATGGTCTGGGGAAAATATTAGGTTGAACTATATAAAATTCCCCTGTTGGGGGGTAAAAAATGGTTGAATATTAACAATTCATGTGATTCAACCTAATATTTTTAACACATAGCAGATGAAGGATAAATTTATCTAATATACAAAAAGCTCTTACAAAACAAGACAGATCAATAATCCATTAGATAAAATAGGTAAATGATTAAATAAGCAGACTACAAAAGAAACATATAATACAGATGAGAAAAGATATATAATATCATTGACCAGTAAGTGGAAACAAAAACTGAAACATGAACCATGGTTTACTGCTAGACAGGTGAAATATACTAGACTTCATCCATACACATGTTTTGCTAAGGACGTGAGGAAAAGTGCATCCACACATTTGTGGCTAGAATACAAACTGGTATAAACATTTTTGGATTATAATTTAGTAGTACCTATTTGGCATGCTTTTAGGATTAGTAATTTCACTTCTAGGACTCTTTCAGAGAAATACATATTTTAACAAGTACACAAGAAAATATGTACAAGGATATTCACTGCAATGTTATTTATTACAGCTAAAAATTGTAGGCAACTTAAATGTCCTTCTAGAGAAGAAAAGTTAAATAAACTATGATTAAGCCTTATTACAGAAATAATGGAATTACTAAAAATAAGGAAGTGGATCTATACGTTTGGGCTTGGAAAGCTCACTATATGATATGCTTAAATGAACACAAGCAAAATATAGGAAAGTATGAATAGCCTGATTTCATTTTTCTGAACACGGTAAAGGAAAACAATAATGCAGCTCCATCCATACATAGGAAAAGGTCTGGAAGAACACACAACAAGAAGTTAACAACAGTAGTTATCTTTCTGTGTGTGTGTGTGTGTGTGTGAGAGAGACTTCTATATTGTTTTGATTTTTTAAATGACAATACTTCTACTACAATTTTTTAAAAAAGATGAGGAGCAGTAAGAAAGGTACTGCCTGCTTTAGAGCATTAAATATAACAGGTGAAGCCACTGGAAGTCCAAGGACTAGGACTGAAGTTGAGATACCACCAAGTCATATGAAGAGCACAGGTGTTAAGGACAAAATACCTAGGTTTGAGTTTGAGAAGCTCATTAAACCCCTGAGTCTTGGATTTTTCACCTTATAAAATGGCTTGATAAGGCCAGACATGGTGGCTCACGCCTGTAATCCCAGCATTTTGGGAGACTGAGGTAGGGGGATCATGAGGTCAGGAGTTCGAGACCAGCCTGACCAACATGGTGAAACCCCATCTCTACTAAAAATACAAAAATTACCAGGGCGTGGTGGTGCATGCCTGTAATCCTAGCTACTCAGGAGGCTGAGGCAGGAGAATCGCTTGAACCCAGTAGGCGGAGGTTGCAGTGAGCCAAGATCCCACCATTGCACTCCAGCATGGGCAACAGAGCAAGACTCTGTCTCAAAAATAAATAAATAAATAAAAAGACTTGATACATCTATCTTAAGGAGATACTGGGCCCTACTAAAGGAAATCAGGTACATCAAAGATCTTTGCAAATAGTAAAGTACTTTAAAAACCAGCATAATGCTACTGCTTGTGGCTACTATGTACTTGTAATTTGCATTACTATGAAAGTCCTAGATAGCAGGCTGGCCATAGTGGCTACTATGTACTTGTAACTTGCATTATGGCTGTATGTTTTAAAAAATATGTCTTTGGCCAGGTGCAGTGGCTCACGCCTATAATCCCAGAACTTTGGGAGGCCTAATGACCAGGAGTTCAGGACCAGCCTGGTCAACATGGCTAAACTCTGTCTCTACAAAAAAATACAAAAATTAGCCAGGCATGGTGGTGAGAGCCTGTAGTCCTAACTACTCTGGAGGCTGAGGTGGGAGGATTGCTTGAGCCTGGGAGATGGAGATTGCAGTGAACTGAGATCATGCCACTGCACTCCAGTCTGGGTGACAGAGTGAGATTCTGTCCAAAAAACAAACAAAAAAGGTATTTTGTATATATGTATGTATGTATGTATAATATATGTGTGTACGTGTGTGTATATGTGTGTATACATATATGTACCTTTCAGAGGCACACATGAACATATATTTATGCATAAAATTATATGATGTTTGACACTGAGATTTGCTTCAAAATAATTCACAATGGTGAGGGGGTAGAGAATGGATAGAGGTTTAGATAAAGCAGAATTAGGACCAGGCATGGTGGCTCACGCCTGTAATCTCAACACTTTGGGAGGCGGAGGCGGGAGAATTACTTGAGTTCAGGAGTTCAAGACAAGCCTGGGCAACATGGTAAAAACTCATCTCTACAAAAAATACAACAAAATAGCCAAATGTGATGGCATGCCCCTGTAGTTCCAACTACCTGGGATGCTAAGGTGAGAGGATAGATTGAGCCCAGGAGGTTGAGGCTACAGTGAGCCATGATCATGCCACTGCACTCCAGCCTGGGTGACAGAATGAGACCCTGTCTCAATCAACCAATCAACAAACAAATAATACTTTATCTCTTATTTATTATTATTTTTTGAGATAGAGTCTCCCTCTGTTGCCCAGACAGGAGTGCAGTGGCGTGATCTTGGCTCACTGCAACCTCTGCCTCCTGGGTTCAAGCAATTCTCCTGCTTCAGTCTCTCCAGTAGCTGAGATGATAGGCACATGCCACCATACCCAACTAATTAGTAAATAATACTTTATTGTTAAAAAATGCTAACAATCATCTGAGCCTTCAGTGAGTCATAATCTTTTTGCTGGTAGAGGATCTTGCCTCAATGTTGATGGCTGCTGACCGATCAGGACGGTGACTGCTAAAGGCTGGGCTGGCTGTGACAATTTCTTAAACAAGATAATGAACTTGGTCACACTGATTGACTTTTTCTTTCACAAAAGATTTCTCTGTAGTGTGTGATTCTATTTGATAGCATTGTACCCACAGTAGAACTTCTTTCAAAACTGAGGTCAGTCTCTTGTCTGCCACCATGTAAGACGTGACTTTGCTCCTCATTCATCTTCTGCCATGATTGTGAGGCCTCGCCAGCCATGTGGAACTTTGGCTGGGGAACAGACCAGGGAATCAGTGGCTTCGGAGAGGAGCCACAAATTAAATCTCAGCTAATGAACCTTATTCGATCTGTAAGAACCTTGATGAGAGTGCCATTGATAATAGTAAACTCAACTACAATGTGTTTCTTTTATTATTTGGATGAATATCAATGGAAGAAATGGAGACTCAGAAGACATGCCAGCAGAAGTTATTACTTCAGTCATTACTGGAATATTTATATCTTAGCTGGCTCACCTTGCACTTGACAAAAATGTAAAGCTGAAAATAAAACCAGACTTTCTACTTATCTGAAAAAAAAAAAAAAAAAAAAAAAAAAAGCTGGGCACGGTGGCTAATACCTGTAATCCTAGCACTTTGGGAGGCCGAGGTGGGTGGATCACCTGAGGTCAGGAGTTCAAGACCAGCCTGGCCATCATGGTGAAACCCCATCTTAAAAAAAAAAAAAAGAAAGAAAATAAATAAATAAATAAATTAAGTTCATCTGGCCAGGTGTGGTGGCTCACTCCTTTGGGAGGCTAAGGCAGAAGGACTGCTTGAGGCCAGGAATTCAAGACCAGTCTGGGCAACACAATGAGACCCCCATCTCTACAAAAAATAGAAAAATTAGCTGGGTATGGTGGTGCACACCTGTAGTCCTAGCTACTCAGGAGGCTAAGGCAGGAGAATCACTTGAGCCTAGGAGTTTGAGGTTACACTTTCAGCTATGATTACACCACTGCATTCTAGCCTGGGCAACAGAGTAAGACCCTGTCTCCAAATAAATAAATAAATACATTAAAAAAAAAAAAATTAAAGTTGACCATCTCAAACCCTGCCACTGCTTTACAATTGAGTTTATGTAATATTCTAAATCCTTTGTTGTCATTTCAAATGTTCACAGCATCTTCACCAGGAGTAGATTCCATCTCAAGAAAGCATGTCAGCTATAGCTTTACTAAATTACTAAATATATTTTTTAAATAGTAAGACTCAGGAGTTGAAATGACTACATGGTCCATAGGTTGTGGAACAGATGTTGTGTTAGGTATTAAAACATTAATCTCCTTGTGGATCTCCATCAGAGTTCTCAGGTGTCTACATTCATTGTCAACGGACACTGATATTTTGAGAGAAATCTTTTTTTGTGAGCAAGAGGTCTCAACAGTGGCCTTAAAATATTCATTAACCGTGGTATAAATAGATGCCCTGTTATCCAAGCTTTGTTTTTCCACTTGTAAAGCATAGGCAGAGTATATTTTGCATGATTCTTAAGGGCCCTAGGGTTTCTGGAATGGTAAATGAGCATGAGCTTCAACTTAAAGTCACCATCTGCCTTAGCCCCTAGAAAGAATCAGCCTGTCCTTTGAAGCCAGACATTGAATATTCCTCTCTAGCTATCTAAGTCCTAGATAGCAGGCTGGCCATAGTGGCTACTATGTACTTGTAATTCCAACTACTCAGGAGGCCAAGATGGGAAGATTACTAGAGCAATGAGTTCAAGACCAGCCTGGGCAACATATCAAGACTCCCTCTCTATAAAAAATTTTTTTAAAGAGTTAGCCAGGTGTGGTGGGTGTGCATTTACAGTTCTACCTACTTGGGAGGCAGGAAGATTGCTTTAGCCAGAGTATAAGATTATAGTGTGCTAAGATCATGCCACTGTCTCTTAAAAAAATAATTTAAAAAAGAAAGTCCTGGATGGCATCTTTTTCCAATAGAAGGCTGTTTTGTCTATACTGAAAATCTGCTGTTTAGTGTACCACCTTCATCACTGGTCTTAGCTAGATCTTCCGGATAACTTGCTGCGGTTTCTACATTAGCACTTGTCGCTTCACCTTGCATTTTCATGTTATGGAGATGGCTTCTTTCCTTAAATTTCATGAAAACCAACTACTGCTAGCTTCAAACTTTTCTTCTGCAGCTTCCTCACCTCTCTCGGCCTTTATGGAAGTGAACAGAGTTAAGGTCTTGCTCTGGGTTAAGCTTTGGATTAAGGGAATGTTGTGGCTAGTTTGATCTTCTATCCAGAACACTAAAACTTTCTCCATATCAGCGATAAGCCTATTTTGCTCTCTTATTATTTGTGTGTTCACTGGAATAGCACTTTTAATTTCCTTCAATAACTTTTACTTTGCTCACAATACAGCATGCTGGCACACGATGCATAGCTTTCAGCCTGCCTCCTCCGCTTTTGACACGCCTTTTTCACTAAGCTTAATCATTTAGAGCTTTTGATTTAAAGTAAGAGACATGTAGCTCTTCCTTTCCCTTGAACACTTACGAGCCATTTCAGGGTTACTAATCGACCTAATTTGAATATTGTTGTGTCTCAGGGACTAGGGAGGCCCAAGGAGAGGGGGATAGGGAAGGACCAGCCGATGGAGCAGTCAGAACAAATACAACATTTATAAATTAAGTTCACTGCCTTATGTAGAGGCAGTTCACGGCACCCTGAAAGAATTACAATAGTAACGTCAAAGTTCACTGATCACAGATGACCATGACAGATATATAATAATGAAAAGTTAAAAATACTGTGAGAATTACCGGAATATGACACAGAGACACAAAGTGAACACATGCTTTTGGAAAATGGCACTGATAGATTTGCTTGATGCAGGGTTGCCATAAATCTTCAATTTATAAAAATGCAATTTCTGCAAAGTTCAGTAAAACAAGATATGCCTGTACCAAGATCAGAAAGCAATCATATCTATCACAGAAAGGCACACTGCTTGATGGGGTTGAAGTAGTAATGGGCACCTGAAGAAAGTGAAGACATGCTTGGAACAAAATATAAATGGTAGCTAACAAAATAATTAAATGTCTAATCAGAACTACAGCTGCTGAGGATTATTTTTAACTGGCATAACACTGTTAGCAAGATTTCAAGATAGCATTTAGACTTCAAATGCAGATTAATGAATGGATTAGTACCATCCTAGGCTCATTCTTCAATACTATCTTAGAAAATTACTACTGCAAGAAGCAAGTAAAAAATCCCCACAGATCAGCTGAACTACTCTCTTGATAAAAATTAGACAACATAGTGGAATTATGCTACTTCAAAAAGGTGATCTATTAAGGGAGGTTGGGGAGGGGGTAAAAAGTCCTCTAGAAAAAGCTTTCTTAGTCAGTTGCCTTAATTTTTTGAGATTGCCTCATGAAAGATCTCATCAACCATTTGAGCCCCATCAGAAAACCTAGATAAGATAGACCAAGTGAGACATTTCTCATGCTTTCCCCTCCAAAGGGCCCCACTCTCACCCAGTTCTCATGACCCAACCCCCCAACCCCTCCAAATGGCTTCCTCCAAAAACCACAATCATTTACCACCCTCAGAGTCTAAAGAAAATGGTTTTAGTTCTTGTTCTACCACTAATAAGGAGACAGAGAATCTCATAACTTATCAGTGAAATGAAGGATTAGATGAATGGCTTTCTTCTAAGATCCCTTTCGATGTTCTTATTCCTATATGAGCTTCTCCTTACCTAAGGAAACAAAGCATCAGGCCATGGCGGATGGGTTTTCCTGTGACTCTCAGAACAAGTGATTAAGGAAACCAAAAAGGAGAAACACAGGATCCTCAACTCCTTTAAGACTTTGCTTAATTTAGGCTGGCTGGCTGGCTGGCAGCAGCTGGGACTACAAGAAAACCTAACTGCTGCTATGAAATCTAATCTCTCTCCAAAGTGACAAGAACCCAGTGGGGTGAGAGGTGGAGGAGTGGGGAGAAATCAAGGTCCTGCAGTTCTCCTTGGCCCGTTCCATCATTTCCCATATGTGCTGGGTTCTGGTGCCACAACCTTTTATCCTCTGCACATCCACATCCTGCTCCTAAGATACAGCAAATAAACTGGAGTATGCAGGCCTGATGTCCAATCTAAAATTCCAGTTTACATGGATGAGGGCTTGCATTGGAAACAAGTTCAAAATAATCCTAAAATAATCTCAAATAAAGCATCAAACCACAGAACATAAATATATCAATGTGGTCATTCTTGTGACAAAGCAGGTCTTTTTAGGTGAGATCTGTGACCATCTTAAGAGATAAAATTCTAGATAGCAAGCACTGTTAAAAGTAGTTTTAGCTGTGTATTCTAAAGGCACTATCTATTTTCTAGCAAGGCATACCCACTGGCTGCACTCTGGGGAAAAACAAACAGACGGCAGATAAGAAACAGCAATAGCTTGTTCAACTTGGTACTAATGCTTCTTACCCACATATTCTGAGAGGAAGACGACAAAGAATGGAGTGACCAGGTCATTAATTCCCTGGACATACCCACTGGCAGGGTGTCGGATGGCCCAAATAAATAGAATTCTTTCAAAGATCTAGGAAAATGAGAAAGAAAGACACGAGTGTTAAATCATGCGGACACACTCCCTCCATTTACCTACTTCACAATTTACCTCTGGATTGGTGTAGAATTTTCAGGAAAATTTTAAAATACTGTGAGATAAAGAAGTATATAAATGCAAAAAGTTTCTAATACACTAATTGTTTTCAAGTAGGAGTGGATTACCTCTCGCCCTTTATTCATTTCTTCATTATCTGGTCACCACAATATGAAATTGGAAAAAGGAAAGAACAGTAACCCAAATGACTTACAAAACATTTGGGATGAATGCTGTTAATTCAAGCCACCACATTCTCATCTGTAGATACCGTTTCCTATTTCCAAGAGCAAGATATCAGAACATCCTAGTTCTGATACTTTTTTCTAATTTTTTTTTTTTGGTCATTATAGGATTTATAAAGGAAATACCTTCTCTAACACCCTTCCTTCTCCCTGCTGAGAAGGAAGGAGGTCTAGATTTAATTCTAACCCAGCCTGACTAGGACCAAGTGACAGTCTATACATTGCAGGAAGTCACTTCACATATCAGGATGCAACTCAGACGTTTGCTAGGGATAGGAAGTCAAATAAACAAAATCCTATGGACTCCTACAGCTGGGAACAGAGGAACCAGCCAGTGCCCCCATGGACAAGGCCATGGGGTTTAGCATATTAGCCATAAGAAGCCAGAGGCCCAGGCTGGGGACAAAGGAAAGATCTTCATGGTCCCTTTAGAAAATCATGCCCTGTCGCACTCAACTATACTCCGCTCACTTTCATTAGGCCCTCTGAGCTTCTTCCTATCTTCTCTCAACCTGATGATAACCATTGCCTGGTTTCATCCTGGTGACCACAACTCCTGAGTCTGACACATTCTTGAAACTGGTTTTGTCTGGGCTGCCTCGTGTCTCTGTGGACCACACCAGAGGGATGGCAGAGGTGATGGTGAGCACATGCAGATGATAAGGCAGGAGATTAGAAAGCACATGGACTCAGAGGAATCTCAGCCAGTCACCTCTGCATCAGATTGAAGAGGCCCTCTCAAGCAGGTGCAAGGGAGAAAAACCTCCCAGGGAGACCAATAAACAGGAAATGGTTATATGGTTTTTGGAGACGGTTATCTAGTAGAGGGACATAGAGGATCTAGAGACACATAAAGGATGCTTCCCAGACCCTGTGTCATAGATCGTTGCGTCTACAGCTGGCAAACAGAGCTGAAAAACAGTTTCTTTCACTGTCAACACTGCTGCCTTTATAGGCAGTGAGAACAAAGCCTTCCCTTGAAGGGAGCTGGCTCTCTGCCTTCACTAGACCTACCCATTTGCTTTGTGTGGTTGAGGAAAGGGAATAGCACCATCATTTGTGTCAGGCCCAACACTCTAATGGAGCGCTCTTACACTCTGTTTCCTCTCTGTTGCTAAATGACCCCTCTACCTTGAAAATGCAGCCAAAGCTAGAACCATCACGTTCACAAAAACCTCAAGAATTCCCTGCCTCACTCTCTTTCTTTGTACTTCTTGTGACCTGGGCTGTCTAGATGCCTCTGTTAAAAAGCTCCTCCAGGTTGGTCTTTCCAAAGGACTTAGAAGGGCTTCCACTCTATATGATCAGCCCCTTGTAAATACTCAAATCCTTGGCACCTGGCTGTCACAATGGCCAAGTACATGGAAGCTAGCTGTTCAGAACCAGGAGACCTGCGATAATCCCTCTCTAGTAAGGGTGGGATAACACGAGACACACTCACACCGTACAAGTGAAATGGACAAAGAGATGGAAACTGAAGAGCACCAAGCCTGGTAATCAGGGGAGAGCATGGGATGTTCACTACAGAAAAAAGTCTGGGATAGTCCTGCTTTATAGAGAGGAGCAGATAGGAGAACCCCTGGAGGTTTTCCTATGCCTCTTCTACTAGTATGGGTAATTCTTACATACTATAGTCAATTCTCAAGTATCTTTCAGGTTTTCAAGGCAAGCCTTTCTGTATTTAGTGTTACTTCGTTCTTTGCTCCTTGGTCGGCATTTTTACTCTGTTTAAGACACTAAAGACTCGATGGTGGCTCACGTCTTGTAATTCCAGCATTTTGAGAGGCAGAAATGGGAAGATTGCTTGAGGTCAGGGGTTCAAAGCCAGTCCTGGGAAACAAGCAAGACCCCATCTCTATAAAAAAGTATTACAAAAAAATTACCCAGGTGTGGTGGTGCATGACTGTAGCTCCAGCTACTTGGGAGGCTGAGGCAGGAGGACTGCTTGAGCCCAAGAGGTAGAGGCTGCAGTGAGCTATGATCATGCCATTGCACTCTAGCTCCAGTGACAGAGACCCTGTCTCTTAAAAAAATTAAAACTGAAAAAAAAATTTAAAGATGACTGTAGCCTGCTATATGAAAAGGTATTTCAGGGAAAATGGGAAGAATAAAGTTTGAGTTCCCATGTTTGTATTCACGATGCACTACTAAGAGAAGTCGCCTCCACCCCACCTTTTTTTTTTTTTTTTTTTTTTGAGACAGTGTCTCAAAAACCCAGGCTGGAGTGCAGTGGCACAATCATGGCTCATTGCAGCTTCGACCACCTGGGCTCATGAGATCTTCCCACCTCAGCCTCCTGAGTAGCTGGGACTGCAAACACACACCACCATGCCTGGCTAATTTTGTAAAATTTTTTGAGACAGGGTCTTGCTATGTTACCCAGACTGGTCTCAAACTCCTGGGCTCAAGCAATCCCTCTGCCCTTGGCTTCTCAAAGTGCTCGGATTATGGGAGTGAGTCACCATGTCTGGCTGAGAAGCATTTTTTTTTTTTTTTGAGATGGAGTTTCGCTCTTGTTGTCCAGGCTGGAGTGCAATGGCACAATCTCAGCTCACTGCAACCTCCGCCTCCCGGGTTCAAGCGATTCTCCTGCCTCAGCCTCCTGAGTAGCTGGGATTACAGGATCCCACAATGATGATCGGCTAATTTTGTATTTTTAGTAGACATGGGGGTTCCTCCATGTTGGTTAGGCTGGTCTCAAACTCCCAAACTCAGGTGATCTGCCCACCTCGGCCTCCCCAAGTGCTAGGATTACATGTGTGAGCCACTGTACCCGGCCTAAGAAGCCTTTTAAATTGACTAATTTTCCCACCTCCAAATTTAGAGTAAGCATGCACAGGTAAAAGAAAAGTTAAAATGAGAAATAAGCAGGGCTGAGCCACGGAAAATGGTATGGGAGGATAAAGGGATGGTTGAATGGGTTTTTAGCTTCCTTTGAGCTGAATCTTATAGGTAAAATAATAGTGTTAACCTCAAAATCTTCTTTATGCAATGAGTAAGTCATCAGGGACCCCACCAGTGGAGACATCTATATTTAAACAAAATTATAAATATAACTCAAAGTCAAATGGAAATCATTTTCAGCATTTTAACCACCATCTCTCTCTATTATGAGAACTGAAAGTTCAATTCAAAGAGCACTAACACTTAGTGTCCTGGCTACTGTAAAGCTGCAAAGGAAATCCCTAATCTTAAGTTTATAGTTACTGCTTGGGTCAAAACATAATAGTCCCACTGACACCTTCCATGCCCTTCATTAACTTGTTAGGTCTCAAAATATAACTATTAATTCCACTTCTGAATATATACCCAAAAGAATTTAAAACAGGGACTCAAACAGATAGTCACATACCCATACTAGCAGCAGCATTACTCACAATAGCCAAAAGGTGAAAGCAACCCATGTGTCCACTGACAGATGAATAGCTCAACAATATGTGTTACATATGTACGATGGAATATTATTCAGCCTTTAAAAAGGAAGGAAATGGACACATGCAACAATAGGGATGAACCTCAAAGACATTATGCTAAGTGAAACAGGCCAGTCACAAAGTCACAAAAGGACAAATATTGTATGATTCCACTTATTTGAGGTACCTGGAGTAGCCAAATTCTTAGAGACAAATAGGATGGAGGCTGCTGGGGAAGGGAGTTAATATTTAATGGGTACAGAGTTTCAGCTTGAGAAGATGAAAAATGTTCTGGTAGTGGATGGTGATGATGGTCATACAACAATGTGACTGTACTTAATGCCACTGAGCTGTACACTAAAAAATGGTTAAGACAGTAACTTTTATATTCTGTATATTTTACCACAATTTACAAAATCACTACTTCCAACTTGATAAAGTAGAGCAAATACAGGAATAGGAATTCTAAGATGCGGGTTCTTCATTCTGCCACCAGGTAGTCTCAAGAAGCTGAGCAAGTTCCTCAGCCTTTCAGAATGTTACTCTGCTCACAGGTTTGTCATGAAGATCAAATGAGAATGCATGAAACCATGCCCTGAACGAACCAAAGCTGCATATATGAACATAAGGTACTATGAGGATTAGCTGCAAACCTGTAAACAGGTACCACAGAACTATGGGGGGAAAAGCACCAAAGAACATTAAGTAATTCCCTTACCTCCTGTACAAGTGGTTGCTGGAACAGCGGAATGAGAGGATTCGTCCTTGGAATGTCAATGTGAATCTGAAAAACAGAAGTCACGTCCAAAAACACAAATACCAGTTTGTTCTTTTGACAAAAAAAAATTTTTTTTTTTGAGACGGAGTCTCACTTAGCCGCCCAGGCTGGAATGCAGTGGAACGATCTCTGCACACTGCAACCACCGTCTCCCAGGTTCAGGCGATTCTCCTGTCTCAGCCTCTCGAGTAGCTGGGATTACAGGCACCCACCATCATGCCCAACTCTTTTTTGTATTTTAGTAGATGAGGTTTCATCATGTTGTCCAGGCTGGTCTTGAACTGCCTGCCTCAGGTGATCTGCCTGCCTCAGCCTCCCAAAGTGCTGGGATTACAGGCGTGAGCCACCACACCTGGCCCGTTTTTAATTTTTTTTTTAAAGAAATGGGAATCAAAGTAGTAAGAGAGCACAATTTATCTTCAGAAAGAAGTGACACAGAAATAAATCTAGTTATACCTACCTGCCCATGTGGAACATATTTCCATGATAGCAGTAGCATATTGAACTGTGAGGAGACCTCTCAATATAAACCACTTAAGTCAAATGGCAATAGGCTTCACAGCCTAAGGGGTTTTTCTTATTGCTCTGAAGTCTGTTTCAATCTGGGCTGGGCATGTATACAGCAGGTATGATCCAAGTAGATACCCTTCTTTTAGAATCTTACTCATCAACAGTTTCTAAGAACTAAAAGAGCTCAGAAAGCTGCAAAAATGTCCTAAAACAGGGAATCAGAGAAGGACTTGTTTATGAAGTCATGACATATAAGAAGTAGGGAAGGGCCAGGGGCAGTGGCTCATGCCTGTAATCCCAGCACTTTAGGAGGCTGAGGTGAGTGGATCACTTGAGGTCAGGAGTTTGAGACCAGCCTGGCTAACATGGTGAAATCTTGTATCCACTAAAAATATAAGAATTAGCTGAGCATGGTGGCATATGCCTGTAATCCTGGCTACTTGGGAAGCTGAGGCAGGAGAATCACTTGAATCTGGGAGGTGAAGGCTGCAGTGAGCCAAGATCATACCACTGCACTCTAGCCTGGGCAACAGAGCAAGACTCCATCTCAAAAAAGAAGTGGGGATGGACCAAAAGGAGTTGCCCTTTAGTAACCGATGCTGAAAGTTCTTACTTCTGTCACCTAAGACATCAGTATGGTCCATTTCAATTCGGAGGTTTCCCAGTGCTCAGTCTAACTATGCAAAAGACTGTGGCAGCAGCAGTAGCAGCAGAGGTGGCTTCAGTTCTTGAGTTTGTTGTAGATAGCTGCCCACCTTCCACTTTCTGCAACCCCTGGCCTATTCTTCTCCTCCTCCACATGGGACGCTGGGAGCAAACCTTTCCACAGACCATGAGGACCGCTATGGGCAATGACGGAAGACTCCCTGACAAGACTACTGATAGCTACAGCTCCTACAGACAGTCACAGGTGCCGAACCAGCACTGCAGCTGCCAGAAAGAATACTGATGTCATAGTCCAGAGGGACTGGACTGCTGCTAAGTGAGCTTTTCTTTCCTCTCCGTGCTCAATAACTCTTACTACTTACAGCCTGGTTGGTGGACCAGCAGCAGCAGCGTCACGTTAGAACTGCAGGCTTTACCTGAGACCCACTGACTCAGAATCTGCATTTTCTCATAATCTCTAGGTGAGATCTTATCAAGATCCTAGGTGATTTGTTAGAAGCACTGCCACTGACTAGTGCCAAAAAAGCCTATTTAAAATGGCTAAAATCAGAGCTGCTGAATGAAAAGAGGGGAAAAAGGTTTTGAGGATAAATTTAACTCCTAACCAATACACCACAGCCTGAAGACTTGGAAAGCCTGTGCCCTGACAGTGCTACCATGAGACATACCTAAAGAGTATGACTGGTAAGTGAAGAGGCAGCAGAGGAAGATTGTACCTGTCTATAGGTATCCTGGTGATGTTCCTCATTTCTAGAGTCATAATACTGTTCAATGAAGCCAAAATATTCCTCCCGCTTCCGCTGCAGGGTCAACTTCCTCCTCTCAGTGTTTGCTGGGAGATAGCCCTATAGACAAGACTGCTGGTCAGATGGAGAAAGACAAGGATTGGATAAATCTTTAACTTATTTTAGTCTACGCAGTGGTGTGGTCTGGAAACTATCAAGAAGGAAAACTGCCAAGGGTGAATCCCTTTTTGGTTCTGGCCACCCAGTGTTTGCCCTCTCCTCATTCAATGAGATCCACATGTGAGCAGATGAAGCAAGGCCAGCTTTCCCAGGATTATTGACTCCCTTGGCCCTGCACTGTGCTGGAGCTTGTGCCACTGGTGAGCACTCCTCAGCTCCTGGAGCTGGCACAGCACCAGAGTGAATATAGGTCAGTGGGAGGGAGCTGGACCCAAGTCATGGCCTCAGAGGGCTGCGTGTGTGCAGGGCTGTACTTCTGAGAACTGAAGGGATATAGCAACCTCTACAGCACATCTCAGCAGTGTACCAAGTTAAGCTGGTGCCAGTTACATTCTTTTCCAGTGTAACTTTCAGAATTACCAGCTTAGGAAGCAGCTGAATGGAATCTGTGACATAACAGCTACAACAGCCAGACAGAACTTCTAGCAGCAGCCTCCAGCCTAGCCAAAACTCCAGGCCAACTTTCATTCTTATCCCTGGTCTAGATCCCACTCTCATTCTTATGTTTTCTGTTTCCCTTCCGTTCTCACCAAATCTACTCTGAATAGCATTCAAACTTATTAGAAGTGGCGGAGGCAATGATTACATGGTTGCAAGAGTAGGGGTGGGGTGAGCAGTCAGGAGACAGACCCTTCTTGAAAACATGTAATGCATTCCGCAGTGAGTGCCTGGAGAGCAGGGACTGTGGTTTATTCATTTTTGTATCTGCTCAAAGCACCTGGCACTATGCCTGGCAAACAGCAGGCCCTCAATAAATCTTCCCTAATGAATGAATGAATTTTACAGGCTCAGGAAACCCAAGTGTTCCTATCGTAGCAGTTGGCACAGTGCCCTCTCTGTACTTGGTGAAAACAGGACTAGTAAGACTTCCAGGAGAGACCCATTTATCAACTCTTCACAGTTCAAAGTGGGTTTCAACACTTTGGTTATTCTGACTGAAACAGGAGTAAAGCACAGGGAATGTTGGAGCTTGCTCAAAGCAAGTGCTAGGATCACCTTATCTCACTCTATTCTTCTTCCTCACTGTTAAGAACGTGGGACCACGACTACTGGTACGAGTCTGTGTGCCTCTACATGTGTGTGAATAAACTCTCAAGAATGTGTTTCTTTATGCACAGAAGTGGGACTATAGTCCCATAGTGTTGTCATATCCAAGGACCAGAGAAGTCTATGGCATAAGACCAATGTGTCCAGACTAACCTCATCAGGCAAGAAGGGCTGTGTGAGGCTCACATTTCTCTACACAGCGGGTAGAACTCACCGACAGGAGTCTCCAGGTTACAGGTCGAACCTCCCTGGGAACCCCTGGCCAGCTACACTTCCTCAGTTCATCTGTAAACAGAAAACAGCCTTGTTAGGTTAACGCTCCACAAATGTCCTAAACCAAACTGCAACCAGCACTGCCTGATGTCTCCTTCCATTCATGTAAGAACAGCGCCACCACCACCTGCTATCCTTAAGCACAGGGGAAAGCCCAAAACAACCCTGAGCAGCCAAGTGCCAAGGACATGGCCTTGCAGTAGTGGTCCTGTCAGGCTCAGAGATGAGAGTTAGAGGGGAAGGGAAAGACCAGTGGGTGTAGATTTCAGTAAAAGTCACCTTCAGGTATGGGAAACCAAAGTCAGAATAGTTGTACTATGGTCTACAGGCCACAGAAACCAGTCCCACCTGTATTTGGTCCATAATCTCTAGTAACATATGTCTGACTTAATACCTGCATGTTACTGCAATGGGCACCAGGTCAGGAGAAGCTAGAAAAGTAAAAGAAGGAAGAATAAAGAGCAGTAGCTTCCAAGGCTATAAGAATTCCAGTCACCATAAGCTCCTACCTTGCCTGGGCTCACAAGGACTCACCTAAGTCAGTGTTGTGGCTGGAGAGAAGCTGACGGAATTTTTCTAGGCGGGTTTTCTCCCGGACAGTCATTGGGGGGGCCCCAGAAGCGTTCTGATCCGAGATCCGGGCAACGAGGGGGATGATAGGCCGGAGAGGGAGTGATTGCTGTTTGTGGAGTGGGTTCCTCAGGCATGTATCACCTGAGATCATTTGAAAAAGAAAGAGAACAGGCTGTGTGAGGAGCATGGATTCTGAGAAGCCTTAAACCTAACGGTTCAGCATCATGTCTCCTCCCCAAAGCCGTGGCTGGCTGTGTACATTGCCTGAGGCGCCCAGCTAAGGGGCAGTGAAGGACCAGAACCCAGCCACGCTCCACTCACTGCCCAGAGGAAGGGCTGTATTTATATCCAACACACCAAGGCACCTTAGGTGCTAATGAAGACTCCAGATGCCGCAGCAACTTTTGAGAGCTTTTTTGGTGACTCTAAAGGAAAATCAAATGTTTTCTTTCTACCCCAACTTGGAACTTTTCTTGGTGCCAAATAGTGAGCTTAGTTTAGTCTAACGCAGTGTCTTCCTTCCCGTTCCACATCACAGAGCACATAAGGAATGATGACACTGCAGGTGACACCGCAAAGCATAAGACTGCAATAAATGGAGGTGGTTGCTCTCCATAAGCTGCAGAACCCCTGGCTGCTCCAAGGACTAAGAGGATCAATATTCCTGCACAACCCGTAACTGGTTCTTGGCCCACCAGTGTGCCCTGCACAACAGTGAGAAGCTCTGGCCTAAGGCGATCCTGCCTTTGGTGGCTGTGGTGCCTTTGGGCTCCCACATTTCCCACCAAAATGAACCGGTTCTTAATTCTGCCAGAATATGACTGAAATAACAAACAAAGACTCAAGCTGAACTCTGTCTGGTTCTTCACATTTCTAGACACGATGGTGGGCAGGAGCAATAAGCAGTACAGGACTAACATATATTGAGTGCTCCCTATGTATAAGGCATGTAGGTCACTTTTACATGTGATCTCTCAGTGGATCCTTAGAACGTGTGGTAGGAATGTATAACTATTTTACAGACAAGAAACTGTAGTTCAGGGAGGTTAAGTAATTTGCAAGTGAGAGGTGAGATGCCACCTTAGGTATGCCTGACTCTAAAACTTTTATTACCACAAGCAAAACTCAGTTTTTAATTCTAGCTGTCGTTACATGATTGTTTCATATTCTTTACACAGCTGAGCCTTAAAAAGTAGTAGTCACAACAAAAGTTAAACAGTGAGTATCAACCAACCAGCACTACTAGAAGGTTTACAAAAACAACTTCCACAAGGCAGTTGGCTGAGACACAGAGTGTAACAAGGGGACTAGAAAAAGCAGGCATATACTATACAGCTGAAACAGATGTACATTTCTGCTATTAGCTATTTACAGACAGATGCCCACAGGAGAAAACCTCCTCAGGGAGAATGCTCTGGGCAGGGAGAGGTCCTGGCTGCACAGGGCAGCTCATCATGGATCACGGTGGGGGCCTTCCTCACACCAGGAACGTCTGGAGACCATCACGGTGTGTAGAGCAGGAAGGACTTACCTTCCACAGCCTGCAGCTGTGGCCATCTTGTCCAGCAACACTGAATGCCTATCTGGGCATGGCACTGAAGGTTCAGGCTAGAGCCCAAATCAGTGACGGAAAATAACTGTGGAATGATTGCAAAGACCTTACAGTCAGGAAAACAGGTTCCCTTAGAATATAAGCCAGGATATACTCCAGGGCTCTGATGTCCTTCTACTTCCTTTTCATCCTTTACCAGCTCACCACTTAAACGCTCGCTACAGTGACAAAGCTTCTCTCTACAGCTCCCAACGTACTTTCATGAAACCCATTAGGGCAATATTTAACACAACCATGGATATTTAAAGCAACACACTGAGAGTCCCCAATGGTCTAATAAAACCACGATCACATCAACCGTTACTGCGGCCAGTTTCCTGAAAAGAAAACAAAACAGAGAGGCCTCTGCTTCCACCCCACGAACCAGATGGGACCTGCCTGATGGTGAGGAAACTCGGACCTGGGGTCTTTAAGCACATGTTGCTCCCTCCCTCAGGAACAGGAAAAGACAACCTTGTGCTAGTGGCTGTTCCCCAGGGCTGAGGAAGTCAAACCACAGTGCCAAACATTTGTGAAATACAGCCACTAACAGCTTTAAATACATTAGTTAATATTTCTAAACCTGACCAGGCCTAAAGCGATGTGAAGCAATCAAATCAGAGAACTTTTGGACTCCAGGACAGGGAAAAGAAGAAGAAAAGAAGAAAATCAGCTGGGCGTGGTGGCTCACGCCTGTAATCCAAGCATTCTGGAAGCCAAGGTGGGCGGATCACCTGAGGTCGGGAGTTCAAGACCAGCCTGACCAACATGGTGAAACCCAGTTTTAAAAAAAAAAAGAAAAAGGGGAGAATGGCAAACAACACTTGGGTGTCAGAAAGTGAAGGCCCAGGTCACCAGACTAGGCAGCCACCATTGTGGGAGGGGCAAGTATAGCTTGTGACCATTCAGGCTTAATGATGTCCTATCTCAGGCTTGAGTTTATTTACCACCCAATGGAATATCTGAGTGAGGCCCTAAAGAAAAATCACTTTTATTTAAAATATGCTGCTGAGAAGGCTGAGGCTGTGAAGGGAGCAGGAAGGACTTACTAGAGTTTCTGGACAGCTGGGCGTCACTGCTGGACTTTATGACCTTGTAGTTGGCAGGAACGTCTGATGTCGTTGACTGGGACCGTTCTGGTTTTACCCTCAGCTTGCTGTGGTTTTCTAGAACTTGGGCTGCAGTTGCCAAAGCAACTTTTGAGTTCAGAGTTTGGAAAGAAGGTGAGGAAAAGTCCTCTTCCTCATCATCGCCAATGTCCCAAGCATCACTCGTATTCCGTGCAAACTCATGAAAACTGGAGGCCTTCTTATTCTTCAGAGGAACTGTGTTGACTTTTGATCGTTCTTTAATGAAGCTTCAAGAAAGAAGACACGATTACCAAGGAATGGTCTGACACATCTGACCACCTGTATTTGCTTATCATAATATTAATATTACAAACTACCCCATACATAATCATTAGCTTCTTCAAACAAAAGCTGCCCACATCCATTCTTCATCTAGATGCATCCAGACCAGCCTGATATCGCAGAGACAGATGTAGCAGACAGCAACGGTCACCAAATATCCCATATGCTTTTGAACACTTCCTGGCCTCCATGCACTAAAGTGAGGCCATATGACTAGTTCTGGCAAATGGGTTGAGAAGAGAAATGAGGTGATTACTTCTAAGCAAAGTACAGAATCGATGTCAGTTCTCTGTAACTGTCTTCTTTTTTTTTTTCTTTTTTGAGACAGAGTTTCATCACCCAGGCTGGAGTGCAATGGTATGATCATGACTCCCTGCAGCCTTGACCTTCTGGGCTCAAGTGATCCTCCCACCACAGGCTCTCGAGTAGCTGAGACTATAGGTGTACACCACCATGCCTTGCTAATTTTATTATTATTTTTTGTAGATACAAGGTTTCACTATGTTGCCCAGGCTGGTCTTAAACTCCTGGGCTCAAGCGATCCTCCCACTCAGCCTCCCAAATTGTTGGGATTACAGGTAGGAGCCACCATACCTGACCTATAGCCTCTCTTCTATCATGATGACTGGCAAGATGGCGGAGCCTCCCTCAGCCTAGGGAGTGACTATGTGGAGCAGCAGTGACTATGTCTAGGAGCCTGCCCTCTGCCCTTACCCCAACCCTATTTTAGACATGTAGCATGAGCAGGAAATAAACCTTTACTGTGTTAATCCACTGAGATTTGAGAGTTGATTTGCTATCACTTAGAGTAGGACATAAACTCCTGGCAGGAAAGGAGATAATTTTAGGTCATCCACATATGTAGCATTAAACATTAAGTCTCAAAACAAAAAAGTTGTTCCCTTTTATTGTTATAAGATCTGCTAGCCTTGAGGAGAAAGTCTAAGTTAGGTGCCACTCTGTCTTCAAGACTATGAGAGCAGCCTCAGAATCAATATATTTGCTAGCAACAAGATCTGGCTCCAAATTTAATAAGACTGTTTTGTTTTTCACTGTGTATTTATATGGTTCTTTTAAGAGTCAGGGCCTTGCTCTGTCACCCAGGGTGGAGTGATGGAGTGCAGTAGAGAAATCTCGGCTCTCTGTAGTCTTGTACTCCTGGGCTCAAGCAATCCTTCCACCTCAGCCTTCTGAGTAGCTGGGACCACAGGCACATACCACCATACCTAGCTTTGGTTTTTTTTGGAGAGACAAAGGTCTCGCTAGTCTCAAACTCCTGGCCTCAAGTGATCCTCTCACTTGAGCCTTCCAAACTGCTGGGATTATAGGCATGAGCCACTATGCCCAGAAGTTACTTCTTATTTATGACAAATTCATGACAAATGTTATAAATAAACTCCCTTTGTAAAGGGATCTAAACCTGATCTATCACCTGCAGTACCACCTCAGGAGATTCGCTATCAAGAACAAACAGGCAGCTGTGTAAGAAAGATCTGTCATCTAATATACTGCACGGGAGTTTGTGGTTATTACTGTTTTCCTCCTTAGAGACCATGTGTACACCAAGATTGCATAAATACTGGATGTTTTGAGAATTCTTTAAACAATCATCAAATCAGGAAGTTTAATTTTAACTCATGTCAAAGAGCTGACTTGAAGCTGATGGCCTAACGGGAGTGACACACACGCATACCAGGACTGGATGAACACACTCCAGTGAGAGACAGGCCAGGCTGGCTGTCAGGTTCTAACAGGTGCTGACTTCTGAGAAAAATGAAGGCAATTAACCGAGGGGTGGGTACCAGGGTGTATGTTGTATTTTTCTTCATACTCTTTTTATGCATTTGAAGGTTTTCATTTACATTTATAAATAAATAAATATATATTTAGGAGTCTTGCTCTTTTGCCCAGGTTGGAGTGCAGTGGTGCAATCTAGGCTCACTGCAACTTCCACTTCCCAGGTTCAAGTGACTCTCTTGCCTCAGCCTCCTGAGTAGCTGGGACTATAGGTGCATACCACCACACCCAGCTAATTTTTCTATTTTTAGTAGAGACGGTGTTTTGCCTTGTTGGTCAGGCTGGTCTTGAACTCCTAACTCAGGTGATCTGCCCAGCTCAGCCTCCCAGAGTGCTGGGTGGACATGTATCCACCGTTTTTATGTTTTGTTGTGTTTTTTAAGACAGAGTCTCATTCTGTTGCCCAGGCTGGAGTGTAGTTGCATGATCTTGGCTCACTGCAACCCCCGCCTCCCGAGGTCAAGCAATTCTCCTGCCTTAGCCTCCCGGAGTAGCTAGGATTACAGGTGTCTGCCACCAAGCCTGGCTAATTTTTGTATTTTTAGTAGAGACAGGGTTTCACCATGTTGGCCAGGCTGGTCTCAAACTCCTGACCTCAGGTGATCCGCCCACCTCCGCCTCCCAAAGTGCTGGGACTACAGGTGTGAGCCACCATGCTCAGCAGTTCCACCATTTTTATAGTATCATACAGAGTAGCTGTACTACCCTAAAAATCCTCAGTGCTCCACTTATTCATATCTCCCCTCAACCTCACCCCTTGGCAACTGATCTGTCTCCATGTTTTGCCTTTTCCAGTATGTCATAGAGTTGGAAGCATAATTGAATATTATCTTTACTTCCCTATTGACTGTGAAGGAAGAAAGGGTGGCTATCAATACACAGGCCCCAGGAAGGTGAGAACCTAGGTCTGTATCTCCCAAACCATTCAGCTTTCATTACAAACAACTTTCCCAGAAACTAGTCTATAAAATTAAGCCTTCCCCAAATAGACGCCAATGTTCTTAGAAAATCTCAGAGGGCAACCTACCTCCTCATTTAAGTTCACTGTGGCTCAGTGATGGTCCACGAGAGAAAGATGGGATAAAGGGAAAATTGGGGGTATAGATACATACTCACACATTTTGAATTTAACTAGAGTCTCTGTTGCGTTTGAAAATATTTTATTAGAGTTCTACTAGAGAAATAGCCTCCTAAATAGCTTTTATTTATTTTTATGTTTATGTTTTTGAGAAGGAGTCTTGCTCTGTCACCCAGGCTGGCATGCAATGGCATGATCTTGGCTCACTGCAACCTCCGCCTCCTGGGTTCAAGTGATTCTTGTGCCTCAGCCTCCCAAGTAGCTGGGTTTACAGGTGCCTGCCACCACACCCGGCTAATTTTGTATTTTTAATTGAGATGGTTTCACCATGTTGGCTAGGCTGGTCTTGAACTCCTGACTTCAAGTGATCCACCTGCCTCAGCCTCCCAAAGTGCTGGGATTACAGGCGTGAGCCACTGTGCCTGGCCCTAAATAGCTTTTCACTCTACTGTACATGTGCCTGTGTCTCTTTGAGTGTGTCAAACAGTAAGAGAAACTAAAGAATGCCAGCCTACAGTTATATTCTGTTGCCCTAGTTCTCATAGTATAAGTGAGGAAAAGGTGGCAGACCTACCTGTATTCAGAAGTAGTGAGCCTCAGAAACCAGATCTCCTGCTAAAAGATCTGGAGGGCATCAATCTTCTGGTTTCAGGACAACATTTAATCAATAAAGACCTTTTGACCATTCTCTCTCTCTCTCTTTTTTTTTTTTGAGACGGAGTCTTGCTCTGTCGCCCAAGCTGGAGTGCAATGGCACAATCTCAGCTCACTGTAACCTCCGCCTCCCAGGTTCAAGTGATTCTCCTGCCTCAGTCTCCCAAGTAGCTGGGACTACAGGTGTGTGCCACCACACCCAGCTAATTTTTCTGTATTTTTAATAGAGATGGAATTTCACTGTATTAGCTAGGATAGTCTCGATCTCTTGACCTCGTGATCCGCCTGCCTCAGCTTCCCAAAGTGCTGGGATTACAGGCGTAAGCCACCGTGCCCGGCCTGACCATTCCCTTTTGACCATAATCCAATACTAAACCCTAAATATACGAGTTCCCAGTACAGGAAAACATAAAATCTCTAATGGGAGTTAATTTCCCATTTAGTAATGGACCTTTTGGAAGTAAGAACATTGCTCATCTCCTGGTCCAAAATAGGGCAGAAGAGAAGCTAAAAAAGGTCAAGGTAGAAACTGTCATTTCAACAAAATAGGGGAGGGTATGAGGGTGATGGAAGTAGGTAGATAAAAGGAAAATGTCTTGACTTACTTTTTGGTGAGCCGAGGGTCAAGAGGAGGATGTTGTGCTCCATATACAGGCTGGATGCTAAAAGAAAAAAATAAATAAATTAATTAGTAAATAAATTGCTAGTTTAGTTAGGAAACTAAATATGTTGGCTGAATGTCATCTGCATCACAAAATTGGATGGGACTTTGAGAAATAGGTTATTTCTAATAACTGTACCCAAGCCATCCCCCAAAGAGAGCAATCTACCCTTTAAAAAAATTTAAAAATATATTTGATAATGCTCATTTTCCCTGGTGAAGTTTCAGTGCCTTTTACACCTAATAGGATGTCCTATGTGTAAAGAAGGCAGCATGGAAAGGTAACGGGCTTTAGAGTTGGAGAGAGCAGAGTTCAAATGCCAGTTCTGGTGCTCAGTACCACTATGAACTTCCAGCAAGTTTTTTGACTCCTTTGAACCTGTTTTCTCATCTAAAGTGGGAATATTAACTACTTGAAAGGCTCTTTGGGCTAAGGACAGTGAAGGGTGACCTAAGGAAGTCACACACTGCAGGAGGGGTATAAAGTAACATAACCAATTCAAAAAACAGTTTGGCCATATCTAGGAAGAATGAAATATGCATACCCTAAGATCCAGTATTTTCACTCCCAAATATGTATCTTAAGAGAAATATATACATATATCTATTAGGAGACATATATAAGACTATTCAAAGGACCATGGTTCCTCTTAGCCTCAAACTAGAAATAACCCAAATCAACAGTGAATAGAGAAATCAATTGCAATATGTTTATATAGTAGACCATTATACACCAATGAGAGTATATGTGAAGTAGGGCTTCAAGTAACAATGTAGATGGATCTTACAAATACCATGTTGAACAAATGAAACAAAGTAGAAGAGAATAAATACAGTATGATTCTTCTTATATATACTTCAAAAACTGACAAAAGTAGTTTCTACTGTTTAGGGATATATGCAGAGTAACTTTATAAAGAAAAAAAGGAATAAATGACATAAAAGGATATAAGTTCTCTCTGGGGGAAAGAAAGGAGGAGACAGCAAATAGACACAGAAGTTTCTGGGGTGTTTACTTTGTGATTATTCATTAAGCCATCATACCATACATTTGTGCTTCATGTGCTTTACTGTAATATATCACAATTAAAAGAAAATGAGCTGGATGGGGTGGCTCACACCTGTAATCCCAGCACTTTGGGAGGCCGGGGGAAAAAGGATTGCTTGAGCCAAGGAGTTCAAAACCAGCCTGGGCAACAAAGTGAGACCCTGTTTCTACAAAAATCAAAATAAAAAATTAGCTGGGCATGCACGTCTGTAGTGTCAGCTACTTCGCAGGCTGAGATGGGGGGATCACTTGACCCCAGAAGGGTCCAGACTGGAGTGAGCACACCACTGCACTCCAGCCTGGACCCTGTTTTAAGAAAAAAAAATGAAAATGAGAATAAATACAAATAACTCAAGAGTAACTATATATCAAGCCAGATTGTTTAAGTATAAAAGTGAAAAAAAAAAAAAAAAAACTACTTTTCAACATATAAGAACTCAGGGAAAATGTGTTCCTTAACTCCTGCCTGAAGAAGCTGTGACAGAACAAACTTCAACTAACCACGAGATGGAGAAACCATGGCAAAAGGATTGGTAGAGAGCCCTGAACTGATCCAACCTTACGACTAGGTCTTACATTGAGGCAAAGAGAATATAAAAGTAATATAATTGGCAAATGCTAAAAGGAGGAAAAAGTAGACAAATTGCGTTGACTCCCTCATCTTTTACTGACAGGACTGAGAAGATAAAGCGGACAGCTCAATTTGCAAATCTATGTCACTACCTGCTTAACATTAAATCCTACTGAGATCTGTAAACGTTAACAGAGGAATATGTATGTTTTAAGACAGAAAATAAAACTAAGAAAAATAACTAGAAGCAGGTGGGAAGGGAGGGATGAGGAAATATACTTACTAATTTCATCATTACTCATGGTTAGGGAGTCAACGGGTACTGTCTGAAGAAATATGGTATAAAGTTACACTTATAAACATAATCACTAGAACAAAAAGATAAATCTTTAAATTATCAGAATATGTTTGTGTGTGTGTGTATGCCCTCTCCTCAAGAACAAGCACAGTTCACACAGTGAAAGATTTTTTAAAAAAGAAAATATTTTTAACAGGCCGAGCACAGTAGCTCATATCTGTAATCCCAGAACTTTGGAAGGCTGAGGCAGGAGGATTGCTTGAGGCCAGAAGTTTGACCAGCCTGAGCAACACAGCAAGACCTTGTCCCTACAAAAAATTTAAAAATTAGCCAACTGTGGTGGTGCATGCTTGTAGTTCTAGCTACTTGGGAGGCTGAGGTGGGAGGATTACTGGAGGCCAGGAGTTTGAGACTACAGTGAACTATGATCATGTCACTGCACTATAGCCTGGACAACAGAGTAAGTCCTTATCTTAAAAAAAAAAAAAAAAAGATGACAAAGAAAATATTAAAAATTGAACTAAGACTAATAACTAAATATATCAGTTATTCCAATAAATATAAAGGAGCAAACTTACCTATTAAAAGAAAAAGGATAATTACAATGAGGAAAGTAGTTAAATAAATTACAATACATCTTTTAAAAAGAATCAGGAAGTTCTCACTGGACACAGTGGCTCACGCCTATAATCCCAGCACTTTGGGAGGCCGAGGTGGGTGGATCACCTGAGGTCAGGAGTTCAAGACCAGCCTGGATAACATGGTGAAACCCTGTCTCTATTAAAAAATCTAAAAATTAGCTGGGCATAGTGGCAGGTGCCTGTAATCCCAGCTATTCGGGAGGCTGAGGCGGGAGAATCACTTGAGCCTAGAAGGCAGATTGTGGTGAACTGAGATTGCGCCACTTCATTGCACTCCAGCCTGGACAACAGAACAAGACTCCATCTCAACAACAACAAAAAAAGAATGAGGCTGTTCTATGTTCACTGACATGAGATAAACACAGACATTAATTGAAAAAAGATACAGAACTATATGTATGACACCATTTTTGTAAAAATCTTTAAAATAGATATATGCATTTTATGTATGATTAGGTCTATGTATTCACACAGTATCTGAAAGAATACAAAAGACACTGGTAGCAGCAGTTTGGAATAGGAACCAGATGACTGGAAGATGATGGGACACCAAAGGGACTGTTTTCACTGCAAATCCTTTCTGATTTAGTATCATGTACAAGTATCACCTTTATAAGAAATAAATTAAGCAATCATGAGAAGATTGGAAGGTTTAAGTGGGATAATATGTCAAAAGCCCTTTAGCACAATTCCTTGTGGGTGGTAACGCTCATTTAATGTTAAGCAGGTAGTGTCATAGATTTGCAAATGTTAGAACACTACCCAGCAAACACTCAGTGACCAAGAAACGTTGATTTTCTTCCTCCCTCCCAGTTTTATAATTTAATATATACCCAACATTTAGAAATTGAAACAAGCTTACCAAATACTTGTTTCACATAACAGAGGTGATTTGAAAGATGCTTTTAAATAAAAGTATAGCCAATTCAATCACTTACACATTGACTTCTATTAAGATTTCAGAGGAAATCTTCTTGTATATAATCTTCCATGTATAAGTATAGTCCTCACCTCTTTAGCTATAAGACTCATTACTTCCAAAATCTCTCTGGAAGGTTATGAAGTAATTTGTAAGCAAACTATTACATATATTATTACAGAAATACAAACTCTGAAAACAATAGTAATTGATGTATTTAAAGGGTTTCCTAGGCAGAAAGAAGAAAAGAGGAATCAAAGAATAAAGGGAAAGTTCTGCTGAGAGAGGAAGAGGGTATTAGACACAGACAACCTGCCCCTTCCTGGAAAAACAAAAACAAAAACAAACACCCAAAGGGCTACTGATGTGCACATTAGCAGCTGCAAATAATCTAGGATGAGTACACCTGAATTCTTCAAGTCCACAAGTCCTCCTCATAGTACAATGTAAAATCAGAGGATAAACTGCAGGAAGATGTCAACAGGCCAGTTAGGTAAGGTTGACTGGGTAGAAAAATAAGAGGGTCCTTAGATCCTCTCCTTAAAGGAGTATTGCCATCTGCCAGTAACCCATGCAGAAAAAAAGTAAACATAATTTGTGCAGGCTGAAGAGTGAGAGGCCATCAATTACCATCTATGAAAGGAATCTGAAAACCAAATAGTATACTATTTTTTAAAGCTGTCAGCGCAAGGCGCTGGCACAGTCAGAAAGGCTAAGATAAATGATGGACTTCATCAGCAAAGGTATCAGAGCCCAAATTGAATTTGTTAACATATTCTTGAATTAAACCATGATGTATCTAAACCTGGAACACTTTGCATAATAAATCAGTTTATTGCACTTTTAAAAAGACAGGCAAGAAGTTAGAAAAGAGAAACCAAGATGATCACAGAGACTAAATGGAGATAGACCAGAAGATTCCAACAATTAAGGTGCTCAGTTTCCTGACATTTCTAATTCACCTATCACTGCCTGTACCATCCCTACTCCTTCCAAACCCAAACTCAGCTTTAGGAAAGGCTGATCTCCACACCCCCTTCCAAACTTATTAAATCCATTATTAAATAAGGCTCTTTTCCCTACTTGGAATGCTTTTTTATTTTCTATACCCGTTTTCAAAATTGTATCCTTCCTGCAATATTCTCTTCAAATTCTACACTCCCCATGAAATTTTCCATATCCCTACCCTCAGCATCTACTAACTCATATCTTTTCTAGTTCCCTAACTTATATAAATCAGGGTTTATATTATTTTTTAAAAATAAACTAGATTGGCCAGGTGTGGTGGTTCATGCCTGTAATCCCAGCAGTTTGGGAGGCTGAGGCGGGCAGATTGCCTGAGGTCAGGAGTTCGAGACGAGTCTGGCCAACATGGTGAAGCCCTGTCTCTACTAAAAATACAAAAAATTAGCTGGGCGTGTGGTGTACGCCTGTAATTCCACCTATTTGGGAGGCTGAGGCAGGGGAATTGCTTGAACCAGGGAGGTGGAGGTTGCAGTGAGCCGAGGTCACGCCACCGCACTCCAGCCTGGGCAACAGAGTGAGACTTCATCTCAAAACAATAAAAAAAAAAAAAAAAAAAACCTAGATTTGGATCATAATATAGGACACAGTCAGGGCTGGGAGGAATAGCTCATGTCTATACTTTTAGAGGCCAAGGCAGGCAGATCGCTTGAGGCCAGCAATTCGAGACTGGCCTAGTAAACATAGCGAAACGCTGTTTCTACTAAAAATATAAAAATTAGCTGGGCTTGGTGGCACACACCTGTAATCCCAGCTACTCAGGAACCTGAGGCACAAGAATTGCTTGAGCCTGGGAGGCAGAGGTTGCAATGAGCCAAGATCAAGCCACTGAACTCCAGTCTGGGTGACACAGCGAGACCTTCTCAAAAAAATAAAATAAAATAAAATAAAAAAAGACACAATCAAGTAATCAGGTAGGCACTCAATACTCAGCCTAAGAAATAAGAAATTACAGAGTCAAAATCCCTGGCATACCCCTCCCTCCCTTCCTAGGAAGTTGCTCTATTGAATCCGTCATTTTTCACACTCATTTTTAAATTTTTATTTTCTATGTATTATCCCTAAACAATGTATAATTTTGCATGTTTTTTAAACTTTATGTAAATAACATCATACTATAAATATGACTTATTTGACTCTAAATCATGTTACTTTAAATTTTACTTAATTCCATGGCTAACTGGCTGATCTCTCCAACACAAGTTAAAAAAATACAAAACATTTGCTCTAACTCTAACACAAGTGAAAAAGCATTTGACATTTTCAAACACGAAGAAAAGTACAGAAAATAATATAACAGACATTCATGAACCCATCACTCTGATTTACAAATGTTAACCTTTGTCACATTTCATTTAATAAAAGAAGCGTTAGGCCAGGCACGGGGATTCAAACCTGTAATCCCAGCATTTTGGAAGGCCGAGGCAGGTGGATCACGAGGTCAGGAGATCAAGACCATCCTGGCCAACATGGTGAAACTCCATCTCTACTAAAAATACAAAAAATTAGCGGGCATGGTGGCACATCCCCGTAGTCCCAGCTGCTCAGAGGCTGAGACAGGAGAATCGCTTTAACCCAGGAGATGGAAGTTGCAGTAAGCTGAGATTGCGCCACTGCGCTACAGCCTTGCGACAGAGCAAGACTCCAACTCAAAAAAAAAAAAGAAAAAAAGAAATAAAGTATTAGACTACTGATGCTCAAATTGCAGTCCCTAGTCCTGTTCCTTCAGTTCCCAAGAGATAACCATTATTCTGAAATTGGAGGGAACTCCTCCCATCTGTTTTTATACTTCTACATACATTCATATATCCATAAACAGCACACACTAATTTTTATGTTTTCAAACTTCACATAAAAGATTGCACATTGTACATATCATTCTACATCTTGCTCTTTGCATTCAACAATGTGTTTTCACCCAACTCCACTTTTAAGTTTGTCTGGTTACAAATGTAACATATGTTTAGTGGAAAAACCAGAAAGTCAATCATACACAGCATCTTCTCCAGGGGAAGCCATGATGCCAAGCAGATTTTTTGCTTCTAGAAAGCCATGGTGGTGCCATATCTTTTTCTGTAGTCCCCTTGCCACCTGGCAGAGCACGACACTCGCCAGCAGGCACTTAACAATATTTAGGAAGTGAAGGTTAGAACTCTACAAAACCTAGGCCTCTGCTTAAGCTAGACGTAAAAACCAGAGGTTAACGCACTGCATCTCGAAGAAATCACACCACATATGCAGAGAAAAGAATGTCATGGGATATGCTGCCACATAGACAAAATGGAACAAAAGTTCTGGTTAACCTCCGTCACTCTCTTTAATAAAACCAACACCATAAAATACTGGCATAGCTGTTTTACCTAGTTGGAACAGCGCAAACGTCTTGGTAGGAAAAACCAACAGCTGTTCATTTACCACTGATAAAAGAGCTAGTGCAAATATGGGAAAAGATCCATCAAATTTAAATGCCGAACGTGTTGGCAACTGATCTAGGTTCACACACTCACTCCATAGAAGTCTTCCAGAACGGGTGATCTATGCTGTTTCAATAACAATTTAATATCTTCTAGTCACTCACTCTACCAGTAAAACATCTCCAAGCCAAGAACAGGTTGTAACATACCTGCCCAGAAAGGCTGTGATACTGATTCATTATGATTTTAGGATTGGGTTCAAGTCCTTAACTTGGCCTCTCTTTCCAACAGTGAAGGGCCTGAAAGACTCAAATAATTTGGATTTTGGCCAGACACAGAGGCTCACGCCTGTAATCTCAACACTTTGGGAGGCTGAAGTGGGCAGACCGCTTGAGCCTGGGAGTTCAAGAAGGCAGAGGCTGGAGTGAGCCAAGATCATGCCACTGTACTCCAGCCTGGGCAACAAAGTAAGACCTTGTTTTTTTTTCTCCTGTGCCCAGGCTCTAGACACACACACACACTGATCAAAACTTTTTTTTTTTTAAGATGGAGTCTCACTCTGTCGCCCAGGCTGGAGTGCAGTGGCATGGTCTCAGCTCATTGCAACTTCCACCTCCCGGGTTCAAGCAATTCTCCTGCCTCAGCCTCCCTAGTAGCTAGGATTACAGGCATGCATCACCATGGCCCAGCTAATTTTTTTTGTATTTTTAGTAGAGGCAGAATTTAACCATGCTGGCCAGGCTGGTCTTGAATTCCTGACCTCAAATGATCTGCCTGCCTTGGCCTCCCAAAGTGCTGGAATTACAGGCATGAGACACCACATCCAGCCAGATCAAAGCTTTTCAATTCCAGTTTCAAAAACTAAAGCAAAGAGAGAAAACAAAAATGATAGCTACTATCATTGGAACTATCATTCTTATAATAGGTAATATTATTGTGTACCTCCTAACCAATTTTTATGTATTATCTCATTTAATCCTCATAACAGCCCCCTGGGGCAGATACTCTGTCCCTATTTTACAGATGAGGAGATTGAGGCATTAAGAGGTAAATTAAATTCTACAAGATCACATAGCTAGAAAGCAGAGTTGGGATTTGAACCTAGGGAGTCAGATTTCAGATCCTCCATTTTCTTTCTTTCTTTTTTTTTTTTGGAGATGGGAGTTTCACTTATTGCCCAGGCTGGAGTGTAATGACTCAATCTCAGCTCACGCAACTCCTGCCTCCCAGGTTCAAACGATTCTCATGTGTCAGCTTCCTGAGTAGCTGTGGCTACAGGCACACACCACCACACTCAGCTAATTTGTATTTTTATTAGAGATGGGGGTTTCACTATGTTGGCCAGGCTGGTCTCAAATGATCCATCAGCCTCAGTCTCCTAAAGTTCTGGGATTACAGGTGTGAGCTACCATGCCCACCAAAGCCTGCATTCTTAATCACAATGGTACAGATTGCCTCTTATCTTCTAGGCATCAATACAATGACCATTTGATGTGCTAAGTACATGGGGCTTATGTGCATAACTGAGAGAACTTAAAAAGATGTTTAGTTTCACCAAGTTACCACATGACCCAGCAATTCCACTCCTATTTATCCACAGAATAGAAAATATATAACCATACAAAAACCTGTGCATAAATGTTCATAAAAGCTTTACTCACAATAACCAAAAAGCGAAAACAATTCAAATGTCCATCAACTGATGAATGAACAAAATGGGTGTATCTACACTATGGAATATTATTCAGCCGTAAAACGTAGTGAAGTACTGATACATGCCACAATGTGGACAAGCCTGAAATCGTTTTGCTTAAAAAAGAAGCTAGTCACAAAAACCTCATATCATATTACTCCATTTATATAAGATGTCCAAAAGAGGTAAATCCACAGAAACAAAGTAGATTAAAGTTACCAGGGTCTGGAGTGGGGTGGATGGGGCGTGACTGTAAACAGGTATGTAGTTTCTTTTTGGGATGATGAAAATGTTCTGAAATTAGTGGTGATGGTTGTACAAAACCATCTATACTATAAATGAATATCCTAAATACCAGTGAATTGTACACTTCAAAAGAGTAAATCTGATGGTATGTGAATTATATCTCAATAACGCTGTTATTTTTAAAAATAATGTTTCATTCATTTTTAACTTGTTATTTTATTTAATAAAAGTTTTATTTGGTGTCACTAAGGTTGCTGGATCGTGATCAGACAAACTGAAAGAAACCTGTCATCACTTTGAATTTTCACCTTTCAACTGGCAAAGAAGAGTAAACTAGTTTCATTTCCAAGTTGCAATGCATCTAGTACAGTCATTTGTGTCACTTCCCCACCCGGGAGAAAGTTTTTCTTCTCTAAGACTGAAAGAATACAGATGCAAAAGTTCTATTCTTGAGAAAATGCCCTAACATTTTCTTTAAATCAAAGTACCTTTCATTCTAAAAGAATCTTAGTTTTGGGTGGACCGAGGTGGCTCACGCCTGTAATCTCAGCACTTTGGGAAGCAGAGACGAACGGATCACCTGAGGTTGGGAGCTGGAAACCAGCCTGGCCAACATGGAGAAACCTCGTCTCTACTAAAAATACAAAATTAGCCGGGAGTGGTGGCACATGCCTGTAATCCCAGCTGCTTGGGAGGCTGAGGCAGGAGAATCGCTTGAACCTGGGAGTGGAGGATGCAGTGAGCCGAGATCGCGCCATTGCACTCCAGCCCTGGCAACAAGAGCGAAACTCCATCTCAAAACAAAAACAAAAATAAACAAACAAACAAGAAAATCTTAGTTTTTTCCTATGACCAGTGGCTCGTGGGCTTCACTGCTACAAGCACACAGCTGAACAATTTTTAACTTCACCAAACTATTATGAATTGTGACAATATTTTAATCCCTTAAATAATGAAGACAACGAGCTGGGATAAGGATCTGAGAAACATTCTTTTAAATGTTTACTTGCTCTATTAATGACTAATATTAATAACTACTGTTTTTTGAGCAACTATAATGGGCTAAATAAATCTGTCCTAGGTTCTTTACAAATAGGGTATTTCACTTAGTCCCCACAGTAACTCTAGGGAAAGTATTTTTATTTCTCATTTCCTAGGGAAACTGAAGCCTAGAAAGATTGTCTTGGTAAGAGAGAGTCCAAATAGTAACCCAAGTCTTTCTGGACTCAAAAGTTCTCTCTTTCTTTCTTTCTTCTTTTTTTTTTTTGAGCCAGTCTTGCTCTGTTGCCAGGTGGCAGGCTGGAATGCAGTGGCGGGATCTCGGCTCACTGCAACCTCCGTTTCCCGGGTTCAAGCAATTCTCCTGCCTCAGCCTCCCGAGTAGCTGGGACTATAGGCGCATGCCACCACGTCCAGCTAATTTTTGTATTTTTAGTAGAGGTGGGGTTTCACCATGTTGGCCAGGATGGTCTTGATCTCTTGACCTCGTGATCTGCTCGCCTCTGCCTCCCAAAGTGCTGGGATTACAGGCGTGAGCCACTGTGCTTGGCAAAAGTTCTCTATTTCTATTTACTTATTTATTTATTTAGAGACGGAGTCTTGCTTTGTCACCAGGCTGGAGTGCAGTGGCATGATCTCGGCTCACTGCAACCTCCACCTCCCGGGTTCAAGCAATTCTTCTGCCTCAGCCTCCTGAGTAGCTGGGACTACAGCACCACCACATCCAGCTAATTTTTGTATTTTTAGTAGAGACAGGGTTTCACTATGTTGGCTGGGATGGTCTCAAACTCCTGACCTCATGATTTGCCCACCTCAGCCTCCTAAAGTGTTGGGATTACAGGCGTGAGGCATTGTTCCAGGCCCTCTCTCAATTTCTCTATATTCTTCAAAATGAAAAGGGAATCCAGAAACTTGAGGAAACTGAAAAGACTTCCTATCTCAGAAAAGTAGTGCTTTTAAAAAGTTGACTGTTATAGTCAAACACAGGAGATATGGGGGAAAAAAGACTGTTAATAGCAACCACCAGTCAGAAGACAGAGAAGGCTACACCATGTCACACATCTCTTACATTGCTTCCTGATACAACAGTTTTCCTATTGATTCTTATTATAATCTTAGGATGTCAAAATTTAATGATCTCACTATGGAAAATCCCAGAGAATAGCAGTCAGCACAGCTAGAGAGCTCACTAGACCAGGAAGGAAAAGGAATCAGCTGGCAGGAAGTGGTGCTTACCTAAAGACATAGAATATCTTTAACAGTAATATTAACACTGTAAATCCACAGCACTTTAATCTGAAGTTATCATTGCATTCCTTTCTATTATTTTAATAAATATTACTAAAAGCTGATTTCCACCCTATTCTCCATATGTCCAATAGGATCCTTAATAAAATAAGACTTGCTGGGGCATGGTGGCTAACGCCTGTAATCCCAACACTTTGAGAGGCCAAGGTAAAAGGATCACTTGAGGCCAGGAGTTAGAGACTAGCCCTGGCAACACTGTGAGTGAGACCTTGTCTCTATTTTATAAAAAAAAAAAAAAAAAAAAATTAAGGCTCTTATCTAGCCACTATTGACCCTCATTTCTCTCTTGCTTAATAAATAAATAAAATTGGCTGGACACAGTGGCCCACAGCTGTAATCCCAGCACTTTGGGAGGCTGAGGTGGGTGGATCATGAGGTTGGGAGTTCAAGACCAGCCTGGCCAAACTTCATCTCTACTAAAAATACAAAAATATGTCAGGCGTGGTGGCGCACACCTGTAGTCCCAGCTATTCGGGAGGCTCAGGCAGGAGAATTGCTTGAGGCTGCAGAGTGCTGAGTTCACACCACTGCACTCCAGCCTGGGCAACAGAGAGACTGCGTCTCAGAAAAAAAAAAAAAAAGCCACGAGTTCAAATGATTATCTCAGAAGGAAAAAACCTGAATCCACTAGAAAAGGTAGCACGTGGGGCACAAGCAAACATGAATTTCATCACCAAGTAGACTGTGGCTGGCAGAAACCTTAAATTCACGACTGAAATACACACTCTTCCTTATACTTCTCAGGACTCTCCCCAAAATAAACTGAAACAGTAAACTAATAGATTGATGGATGGGTAATTTGCTAAAAGTCTCAACATATACCAAAAAGAGTGTCGGGGGTAGTCTTAGGAGGTCTGCTCTCCAGCTAAACAACTGAAGAATGAAAGAATTTAGTGCATTTGCACAAGAAGAGCATTACAATGCAAGGGAGGAAGAAGTCACTTGGGGTTGGACAAATCCTTAGAAAATGCCAAAGGAATAACCCTGATTCTGTGGTCGCCTTACATTAATTCCTGGTGGGAAAGGGCCAACTCAAGATAAAGTAAGGTCAGGCTTGAGAACTGTCCTCACTTTTCTTGCCTAACCCTCTCGGCAAGCGGCCACAAACTCCCACCAGAACCCTTCGGGTAAGTGCCCAGCTAGGGGAGCAAGGGAAGGGGCCATCCTCAAGCGAGCAACCACCTGTGCGTGGTAGAGACCCCTGAGAGGGAGTTCTGACTCGAGTGGGAAGCAGCTCTGGGTATGAACCTCCGAGACCAGGGCCGACACTGACTTCTCACCCAACTCCACTGCGGGTTACGCCCAGTCTTCGGCCACCTTCCAGCTGAGGTCACCCCTCCTGAAACCGCCCCCAGACCCCGGTCTACACCCACATCCAGCCGTCCCCAAAGCTCGCTGTTCGCTCCTCTGCCTGACAGCTGCCCTGCCGCCACCAGGCAGCCCCAGTTTCCCCAGCCCAGCTTCCCCAAACCAGTCTTCTGGCCTCGGTGGCGCCCCAGGCCCGCGGGATTAGGGATTAGGATCTGGAAGGGTTTGGTCCAATCCCCTTTCCCTCTCAGCGTCCTGGGCTCACCTCCCCGGCAGCTTAGCGCTCCTCTTCCAAAACTGCTTGCTGTTCTCAGCGGCCATTGCTCTGGCCGGGGGAAGGCCTTGTAGGCGGGCCAGGGGGGTTGCCTGGAGAGATGCCCCCAGACCCCGCAATCTGTGGGCCAACCCAGGCCGCTTCCCCGCCGCCGGTCACCCACTCCCAGCTCCCGGGGACGCCATCTTGGATGTGGGCACCCCTCCACCCAGCACCGCTGCCATTGGTGGGCTGCGCAAGCCGTGGACGGGCCGACCAATCGGGAGCCGGAATCCTGCAAGCCCCTGAAGCCAACGGCAACGTCAGGGGCAGGGCACACAGGTGGACGGGGAAGGCGGAGCTTGGAGGAGCAGGGAGGCGGGGCTCAAAGTTCCTACCCTCGAGAGGAAAGAAGCAGGTAAAGTAAGGAACATATGGAATGGAAGAGAGGGGATTATTTTCTTCGTGAGGAATGAATTTCCTGAGTCTAATATTTTTTGGCAAGGGCAAGCATAATATGTATTTATATATAGGAATCTTTAACCTAAAATAAGCGCCCGTGTGTTGATTGTGGTCCATTTTTAACATCTCTCAACTCAGTGACACTCTGGTTATTACCGTCCCCTTCCTCGTTCCTTTTAGATGTCCGTTCGTTTTTCTGAAGGAAGGTCATCAGGGATCCGATAGCCTGGGGTTGCTAACTGTTCAACACGTGAGCAACGGTTGTCAGAGTCTCCCCCTCCTTCTGTTTATTGAAAACAATGGAAGGACTTATGCTGTGGGTGAAAAATTCAAATGACCTAATCCCGATGTCAATCCATAACTCTCACTTTCTGACTGTGCTAACAGTGTATAGGAAATGGTTTATGATGGCCGTCCAACTCAGATTACCAAGTACCATTTCTTTGAAGGACACAGTATAGCTCCATCGTGTGAATCACAAAGTTAAAGGATGCATCTCCTCCCGGCCCCACCAACATCCTTAATTTCCCTTGTTAATCTATTATAAATCTGGCACCCTTGGATTTATTTTCAATCTAACTTTCACAGACAATGAGATTTAATATTAGCATTTTGAATAACTTGTCGGTGTTTTTCGCTGTTTTTGAGTTTCTATGATTGTATTCCGTGGTGATTTGGGGAGAGAGAGAAAGCGGACACCAGTCTAGAGTGGTTTTTGTCCCATCGAAGGACTGTTGAGGTATCCCCCACCCCCCATTCACAGCTACCACATGTACGTCCACATATTGGAGAATACTTGAAGACCTGACACCATTTCCTTCCACACATTGGAGAATGCTTAAAGACCTGATCCCTGGCACCAGCCAAAGAAGGACCTTCTTTATATGCCCTCCAACGACTGTTTCTTCAGTACTCCCCTGTTCTTTCTTTTTTCTTTCTCTCTCTCTCTTTCTTTTTTCTCTTTTTTCTTGACAGAGTCTCACTCTGTCATCAGGCTGGAGTGCAACCTCCAACTCCCTGGTTCAAGCTATTCTCCTGCCTCAGCCTCTCGAGTAGCTGGGACTACAGGTGCTGTCCACCACACCCGGCTAATTTTTCATATTTTAGTAGAGACAGGGTTTCACCATGTTACGAGGATGGTCTCGATCTCCTTACCTAGTGATCTGCCCACCTCAGCCTCCCAAAGTGTTGGGATTACAGGCGTGAGCCACTGCGCATGACCCCATTACTCCCATTTTCAAGCTTCTTCTGTCCCCAGATTTTAGATTTATAGGATTCTATGAAAATAGCTATTTTTACTCTCTCTGAATCTTTAATGCTTTTTTACACTTTCCTCTTGTCTTCTTTATGGCCATTTAACCTGGGGCAGGGGAAGGGAAGCCCCTCTATTTTTTTTTTTTTTTTTTTTTTTTTGAGACTGAATCTTGCTCTGTCGCCCAGGCTGGAGTGCAACTTCCAACTCCCTGGTTCAAGCTATTCTCCTGTCTCAGCCTTCCAAGTACCTGGGATTATAGGCATGCACCACCACGCCCAACTAATTTTTGTATTTTTAGTAGAGCTGGGCTTTCACCATGTTGGCCAGGTTGGTCTTTAACTCCTGACCTCGTGATTCACCCACCTCAGCCTCCCAAAGTGCTGGGATTACAGGCATGAGCCACTGCGCCCAGCCACCCCTCTCTTCTTTTAATCATTTTACCTACACATGAAGCCCAAAGAGGAATGTACTGAGGCTTTGTTAAGGTGGATGTTTTGTCTTTATTCTGGACAGCCAGAACTTTTGCTGGCTGTTTGAACTTTAGAAGAGTTGATGTCTTGAAGTAATAATCTAAAACAACTTCTAGATTCCTTATCTTGGTAGCAACCAGCAGTTCAGAGTTCATTGTCTTAAAGGTATCCTCTGAATTGTCTTCCCCTATGTGACCTGCCATACACTCATCCATGTGACAAGATACCTGCCACTTTCCAGCTTATGCACACGGCTTTAGAGGTGTTCCAGAAGATGCTCCCTATTGATTTGACATTTTACTATGTGGAAAGAAAGTATAATTTGTATACCTAGAACTATCTCAAAGTACTCCTTTTTCTTAATCTTTTATGAAATGTTAAATAACACTGATTCCCAGGGGATGTTGTTAACAGTGCTCAACCCAGAGAAGAAGCCCATTATTTCTACACTTTGTTTTCTGTATCAGTTTCCCCTCCAAGATTTTTTAAAAATTCACATCAGTTACCTGGTGATGGCTTTTTAAATAGTATTTGCTAGGGAAAATGAGATTGTTGGAACCTTTTTCACCCCCACTACCACTTGACCACCCTAATCTTAACCAACCACCCACCTGCTTACAGCAGCCTGCTATTTGGCTCCCGCTTTTTTTTTTTTTTTTTTTTTTTTTTGAGACTTGAGTCTTGCTCTGTTACCCAAGCTGCAGTGCAGTGGCACAATCTCAGCTCACTACAACCTTTACCTCCCGGGCTCAAGCAATCCTCCCACATTAGCCTCCTGAGTAGCTGGGACTACAGGTGCACAGCACGATGCCCAACTAGTTTTTTGCATTTTTGTAGAGATGAGTTTTTGCCATGTTGCCCAGGTTGGTCTTGTACTCCTGAACTCAAGCAATCTGCCAGCCTTTGCCTCTCACAGTGCTAGTATTGCAGGTATAAGTCATTGCACCCAGCCCAGAAACAGACCGTATCATGTCACTCCTCTGCACAAAACCTTGCAATGGCTTCCATTGTATTTGGCCTAAAATCCAAGCTCCTTAAAGACCCTACATGACTTGGTTCCACTCGCCTCTCCAGTCACATCTCATTACACTGTCTTCCTTGCTTAATCTGCTCCAGCCATGACCATTGGTCTTTCTGCTGTTCCTTGAGCATTCTAAACATGTTCCTACTCCAAGGCCTTTGCATTAGCCATTTCCTCTGCTTGGACTTCTCTTCCCCTAAATACCTTGCTTCCCTATTTCATGCGTATACCCAACTGTCTTTATCTTGGAGAGACCTTCCCTAAACACCCATCTTAAATAGTGGCTACACTGCTCTATTTTTCTTTTTCTTTCTTTCTTTAGTTTATTGCGACAAGGTCTCACTCTGTTGCCCAGGCTGGAATGCAATGGCATGATCACAGCTCACGGAAGCCTTGACCTCCAGAGCTCAAGCAGTCCTCCCACTTCAGCCTCCCAAGTAGCTGGAACCACAGCACACGCCACCACACCCAAGTAATCTTTTGATTATTTGTAGAGACAGAGTCTCCCTATGTTGCCCAGGCTAATCCCAAACTCCCTGGGCTCAAATGATCCTTCCTCTTCAGCCTCCCAAAATGCTAGTATTACAGGCATGAGCCATTGTGCCTGGCTCTATTTTTATTTAAAGGGCTATCACTACAGGCCATATTATGTACTTGTTTGCTGTCCATTTCTGTCCCCTAAAATAGAAGCTCCCTGTCTGTGGCCTGTTAGGAACCAGGCTGCACAGCAGGTGAGCAATCATTACCACCAGAGCTCCATCCCCTGTCAGATAGGGGTGTGAACCCTATTGTGAACTACTCACACACGGGATCTAGGTTGCGTAGTCCTAATGAAAATCTAATGCCTGATGATTTGAAGTGGAACAGTTTCATCCTGAAATCCTCCTCCCCCAAAATTTTTATGGAAAAGTTGTCTTGCATGAAACTGGTCCCAGGTGCCAAAAAGGTTGGGGACTGGCATATTGGGAAAATATGCCTGGGTACCCTAGAATGTGAACTCCACCAAGGCTGGGACTTTGTTTTGTTCCTTGCTGTATCCCCAGCCCCTAGAATACCGTTTGGCACATAATGAGTGCTTAATAATTTATTTATTTTTTTGAGACGGAGTTTCACTCTTGTTGCCCAAGTTGGAGTGCAATGGCACAAGATTCGCTCACCTCAACCTCCGCCTCTTGGGTTCAAGCGATTCTCCTGCCTCAGCCTCCTGAGTAGCTGGGATTACAGGCATATGCTACCATACCCAGCTAGTTTTGTATTTTTAGTAGAGATGGGGTTTCTCCATGTTGGTCAGGCTGGTCTTGAACTGCTGATCTCAGGTGATCTGCCCACCTGGGCCTCCCAAAGTGCTGGGATTACAGGCATGAGCCACCGTGCCCGGCCCCAGTAAATATTTACTGAGTGAAAGAATGAAGAATATAAATATTTCTTGTCTTTCAGCTCTATGTTGTTCACATATTTTTTGTTAGGAAAGATGATGGAAACAGTGTTTCCTAACCCCTAGTAGGATGTGTCCACTTTACCAATGATTCTCTATCCTTGCCTACACTCTCGGTTGAAGAACAGTCTTTTTCTCTGAGAAAAATTGTATTCTTCAAACTCTTTTGCAGCTTCAAAGGAATGTGCCTGTACCTAGAATTATGAGGGAGGGAGGCCCCCCACCTATTCAGGAGATCAGTTGGTAGCTGTCATCAGAGGGCTGATAACTATGGCAGCCATCCTTGCCCAGCAAGAGGTGTAAATCATTGGTTTGAGGTTCCCAAGGGGTCCCTGGAGGCCTTTTGATGGAGGTCCTTCTTGGCAGGTATTCACTGGTCCACTAGACCATTGCTTCCTTTACTACATTGCACACGTGAATCACTGAGGATTATATTAAAAACCTAGATTCTGATTCAGTAGGTCTGAGGTGGAGCCTACAATTCAGCATTTCTAACAAGTTCCCAGGTGACACCGATGCTACTGAGCCATGGACCTCACTTTGTAGATATTCTGTTACTAGTATAGTATGGCCTGTGATTGTTGAATTTATCTCAAGAGTTCCTTTTGAAACTGTAAGTAGAGGCGTCTCAATGTTGTTTGCCTGCAAGTTTTTACTTTTCCCCCCTCAACTGCATCTTCATTCAAGAGGGGGTTAAACAACTTAGAATGGGGCAAAGTATCGTTAAGGGATGAGATATGCCTGGGTTGACTGTGGACTTAAAAGAGGTAGGCATATCCCAACCCTTAGAGAAAGTGTTATGAAAGAGATAATCCTTGTGTAGGGACAGGAAAGGAAAGAGAAAGGCCTGAGGAACTATGGGAGGAAAGTCACTTCAGGACAGGAGCTCCAATGGAAAGATAAAAATAGAGAAAAAAGCCTTTGGACTTACAGAGAGATCACTGGCAGACTTTAACCTTAGCAAAGAAGTGGAATGGAAGGAAGGAAGTAGACACTTAACAAGGGGAAGGGTTAAGAAATTAGAGCAAGGAGCAGCCTTGACAACGCACTGTGCAGTGCTGGACCACCTAAGGGACAGTGAGGTCAAGCTGGGATTTAAGAGCAAGAGAACTTTACAGTATCTAAACAACCACTCTAAGAGCCAATGGCAGAGATCAGTTATATTAGAGAAGGCAAAGGGATAAGCAAAAAGACTGAAAAAGCAAGAGGTTATAGGAATAAAGAGAGGAAGAAAGAGTTTTTAGAATTTGGGTGTGGGGGAGGGAAAACTAGGTATTTCATTCCTAGGAACTTATTCTAAGAAAAGAAGTCACCATGGCTGGCAAGAAGAAAGGGGAAAATCTCTGTGTACAGAGATATTCTTTGTCTTGCAACCAATAATAAACAGGGGAAAATGAAAATAATATGAAGATTTAAACATGAGAAGGCAGTTATATACATTATGGTGTGCAGTTTATAAACTTGAACCATGTTATACTATTAAAGAGGGAAAATTTAAATGTTACATAGCACATCAAAAAGGTGTATGAAATAATGTACAACAGGGAAAAAGTAGAATATAAAATATCTTTGCATGACTTCAATAAGAATATATAGGTTTCATCAAAGATGGGAAGAAAACATGGAAAAATTAAGCAAATTTTGGAAGAGGGTAGAATTATACATTTTGGTAATCCTGGAATTTTTCTTTAATGTTACCATAATTTTTAACATTATAAAATATAGCTGGGCACAGTGGCTCATGCCTGTAATCCCAGCACTTTGGGAGGCTGAGGGAGGTGGATCACTTGAGCTCAGAAATTCGAGACCAGCCTGGGCAACAGCACAAAACTCTGTCTCTAGCAAAAATACAAAATAATTAGTGGAGTGTGGTGGCACACACCTGTGGTCCCTGCTACTTGGAAGGCTGAGGTTGGAGGATCGCTTGAGACTGGGAGGTGGGGGTTGCAGTGAGCTGAGACTGTGCCACTATACTCCAGCCTGGGTGACAGAATGAGACCCTGTCTCAAAAAAAAAAAAATACACACACACACACACACGCACACACACACACACACACAAACACACAGACCCTCACATGTATGTGTACACACACACATGTCAACACGTATATGTATGTATACATATATGTATATATGTCAACCAGGGGTTAACAAACTTCTAACAAGGGCAAGATTGTAGATATTTTTAGGCTTTACCAGCCATACAGTCTGTGTGGCAGCTATTTATCTCTGCCATGGCAGTGTGAAAGCACCCACAGACAATAAATAAGCTCTCACAGGGAGAGAGATCCAAGATGGCCATGTAGCAGCAGCTCAGGATTGTAGCTCCCAGTGAAAGCGCAGAGAGCGAGTGGATGCCGCAGTTGCAGACAAATTTTTGATGCCCACAGACTGGGCGATTCCTGGCGAAGGAGCCACACGGGTCACCAGCACGACTCTTTCGGCCAGCGTGGCTGTTTTGCCAGTGCCCCGGTGCGGCGCTTCTTGGTGCGGAGTGTACGGGACTGGGTGCCCTTTTAGTCGGGCTCCGCTGGTCCCATCCCCACAAGGAGAACAGCAATTGGAAGCGCTGAGGACTGAGAGCAAGCACAGCTGAACCTGAGAAGGCCCAGCTCTGTGGAGAAGGGGCGCCCCCCGAAGGAAAACTAAGAAACAGAAAAAACTTCATCACCAACAAGCCAGACGTCCACTCAGAGACCCAATCTGAAAGTCGGCAATTACAAAGACGACAGGTGGATAAATCCACAAAGATGGGAAGAAACCAGTGCAAAAAGGCTGAGAACACCCGAAATCAGAATGCCTCTCCTCCTACAGGGGATC
>PVKP010012768.1:0-57306 GCA_004027715.1 Plecturocebus donacophilus | reverse complement strand
TATAAATTTTGTTAAAGACAAAAAAGAAAGAAGGAAGGAAGAAAGTAAAGGTAAAGAAAGAGAGAGAGAAAGGAAGAAAGGAAGAAAAGGAAGGAGGGAGGGAGGGAGAAGTTTAGCTGACAAAGGGAAAGATTTCTTTAAAATTGGGGGACCTGAACACCTGTGTCACAAGAAATATAGTAATTACTAAGAGAAGTAACTTGGAGTAAGGATGTAATTAAGGTTAAATGGGGTCATAAAGGTGGGGCCCTAATTGGATAGAATTAGTGTCTTTGTGAGAGCCAGTCATGTAAGGACACAGCAGGAAGGTGTCCGTCTGCACAGCAGGAAGAGGCCCCATCACAGCCTGGCCATGCTGGCAGCCTGATCTCAAACTTCCAGCCCCCCAGGACTATAAGGAAATTCATCCCCGTTTTTCAAGCCACCCAGTGTGTGATACTTTGTTTTGGCAGCCAGAGTTGCCAAATACAGCAACCAACAGAGGAAGTAGGTCAACTGTGTACATCTAACGGGGTCAGAGGGAAACTGGACCAAGAGACAGCCTTGGGATTTAACATTCAGAAGTCCTGGGTGATCTTGAAGTAGTGAATTTTATTCAGGCAGAGCCCAGAATACTCACTACTATAAACTATTCTCTCAAAAAGTCTGCCAGAAGAAAAAGAATGAGAGTGAGAGAGAGAGAGAGAAAGAGAAAAGAAGGAAGGAAGGAATAAAGTAGAGAAAGAAAAGTATGAAAGTCGACAAAGGGAAAGGTTTCTTTAAAACTGGGGATCTGAGCACTGTGTCACAAGAAATACGGTAATTACTAAAGAGAAGCTGTCTGGGGCAACAGAGGGAAAAGCTGATGAAAAGACATCCCAGAAAGCTTGAGCAGGGAAGGGGACCAGGATGGCAGCTCGGTGGGAGGTTAAGCTGGAAGGACAGAGGACAGCTCTTCCTGTGGGAGAGAACAGGGCGCTGAGCCATGTTGGAGGCAGAAAGGGTCACTCGAGAGAGCTGTTCTCAGACCCTGCAGAGTGAAAGCTACGGTCCTTTGAACACTGAAGAGCAGGTTAGCCGGGCTGAGAATGGGATGCTCTGGGATGCGAGACAAAGCTTGGGAAAGACCCCTTCAGCAACACAGATGTGGGCAGCGGAAAACACCTGGCCATCCGGAGAAGCAGTGAAGAGCTGGTTAAAACACACACTCTCAGTGCGCCCCGTCTCCAGGAACGCTCGCAGGCTGACGGTGGAGAAGGGAAGGGGAGTGGTACCAGACTGGGAGGCCACGGGTGATGCGGTGGCTGAGGAGAGAGGAAGTCTGGGCTGCTACATGGTTCACTGTCCTGTCCCGTGTGCTCAGAAGGAGAGCCACAAAGGGCTGACAGCCATGGTGCCTCCACCTGATGAACCTCTGGAGGCCCACCACCAACCCACCTGCTCAGGAGACCTTCCTTCAAAAGGACACAGCACCATGAGCCTCATTCAACCTACCTTTACCTCTGCTCTTGACAATACCTTGAATTCACATGGACTTCTTGAGTAGCTAGTAAGTTATTCTGAGTCAACTATTATATTTCTCAATCTCAAATCCTGTTTTCTCAGTGGCACACTGCCAAAGCAAATCTTGATGTCTGACATTGATTTTAGCTTGTGGATAATAATAATCTTAACCACATTATGGTTATCACTGCACGATACTGTTTTCTAAATGCTCCTGTTACTCTCTTGAACTTTCCTGAAATGAAAACTCCTAGATGAACAATAGACCCGAGAATATGCTTGCGTCCAAATTACATCTGACTGACTTAGCTGGCCATCTGTTTCCTATGTCTAGAAAGAACCAAACATCACAGCGAGAGAGAGAGAGAGAAGGCAGAAGATCCTTCATGGCAGAATGTAAAATGAACTACATTTACACTCGGGTGGAGCAAGGGAAGAGGATGAGTCAATGTGTTTGGGGACCTTAAAATAATTTGAGATGAGACCTTTCTCAAGGCTGGAAATACTTGGATACAAGGCAACAAAGTACACAAAGTGTAGATTTTCTTCGTTTGCTTTCTCCAGCATTTCATGATGAGCATATGCAAAGCGATTGTTGAACGTGTGAAAATAAAGATAAGCCAACATCGTTTAAAAAGTTGCATTGCTCAGAGAAGAGTTAACACGGTCGGTCTGAGACCATCACCCTTATAAAGGGCTGCTTGCAAGACTGACCCTTGACTGGTATCTCGGAACTGCACCTGCCTTCCTTCTGGGAGTCTGAAACTTTGGCACGTGCCAAACATACCAGGGTGCCTACGTGACCTGCCCCCAAAGAAAACCCTGGGCGCTGAGTCTCCAGGAGCTACCCTGGTAAACAAGATTGCATCTCTTACTGCAACTCACTGCTGGGGAAATTCAGTGCATCCTGAGTGATTCCACAGGGAGAAGACGCTGAGAGCTGGGGCTTGCTTTCCTCTGAACATCACCTCGTGTGCCTTTTCCCTTTCTGCTTTTGCTCCTTCTTCTGTATTAAGCCACATGCATAAAACATCCTGCAAGATTAAATCTAAGAAAGTGAAAAAATAACTTAGACAGCTGTTGACTTAAGAAGTGGAATATTCAATTTGGAATTTTAATATCCTGACACTGTATTGTGAAAGAGGACCAGAGAAATCACTGTATATCCATGGGAGGAAGCTGAGGCAAAAAAAAAATAATAATAATAAATAAATAAATAAATAAAAAGCAGAGAGAGAGAGAAAAGTCCTTTCCCTAGGTCACCCAGCTAATCTGAGTCAGAGCTGCAATCAAGTCATATTCCAGACACTTAAAATAGGAAATCAAGGGGCATTTTCATGTGGCTTAGTGGGCCAACAGATGAAGTTTTACACACACACACACATAATACACAGATACAAAGCATACACATCACACCCACCCCATGCACATACTACACACACACATGCATACAGAATGCACACACCACACACGGCACTCCACACACCTCCATACATACAGAGCTCACACATAGCACACACACAGAACACACACCTCACATGCCACACACACCACACATGCTACAAACACACATCATGCACCACACACACACACATATGCACACAGCACCCCAAACACCACACACGTATGTGGACACTCATCACACACGTACACACACCCCTCCTCAGATCCTCTGGGCTAAATGGGCTCCAATGCTTTCTTATTTCCTTTTTTAAATAAAAAATATTAACATGCCTGTCTCTCTGTGTCTAGCTACCTGTTTGTTCGAAAGTCAAAAGCGTATTTCTCTGTGTTGGGTGGTACAGTTCGCAGCCTTCGAAATGGGCGTGCGTCTCCTGCCCCCAGGACGAGCCCCTGCAGACCAGCTGCTACTGCGGCTGCTTTGGAGCCTTGCTATCCACTGTTTGGAGCCCCAGGCCGTGCTCCTCACCCCACATGACACCCATTCTCAGTGCCACGCAGGGGCTTTCCAGAGCTGTAAACAACCAGCTTTTAATTACCTTCAGTAAGGTAACATGCAAAAACTAATCTAGTGAGCGATCGACTTAAAGGGCAAAAGTATAGCGTAATTAATGGTTTTAAAAAAGAAAGAGACCAGAGTCCTGTTTTCCTATTTCTCAGTTACTTCACTCCCAAAAATAGAGCATGGTGAAAATATGACATCTCTCTGCCTCTCTAATTCCAGTCCGGTGTACATTTTCTGAGCTAAGGATACTTTCCAGAGTTTAAAATGAGGTTCTTATTTACTAAAAGCAAGATAAATAAAAGACTAGATGAAACATAACAAAGACAGATAGCAAGGGAGATGATAACAGAGAAATATTCCTTTTATACTTTTGATTTGGTCCTACGAATTCCTTTCCAGTCAATGTTAAAGAAATGCTTCAATTCTGCAACTCTCTGGCACTTTTAAAATCAAAGATGAGGCTGTCAGGTGACTCTTGTTTTTTTTTTTTTTTAATTTTACACCATTTTAATGTTGATCTCATTCCTTTCACTCATAAGCTCTATGAGGGCAGACTCAGGTCTCCACAAGGTAGCAGCCACAGCAGCTAAGTAGCAGATGTCTGGAAAACGCTCAGCGAGGAGCAGTAAAATCGCAATAGCAGTGCCTCAGAAGAGGGAAGGTTAACTTCCACGGTCAAGAGTGCACAGAAGCAGAGGCCTCCCACAGCATGACCCTCGTCCCCCAACAGCTGTGCTGCTCTCTCTCCCTTCCCACATGAGAATACATGGCATCCAATCTGCTCTTCGTTCTGGTTTGCTGAAACGTGCTTAAGGATAACCTTGTCCAGTTTGGTGGACTGTATCCGTAATTTGTTTTCCCCTCTCTAAAATGCAAAGGTTTTCTTAAATCGCAACCTTCTTTCTGAAATCTTCTCTACTTTCCTGGGCAAAACCACGCGTGTACCTGCAGCCTTAGCCCCTGCGTGCCTATACCGCAGCACCAACACCCCCAGAGTGGCAATGCAGGAACCTCCTCCAGCATCTCAACAGCAGAAACCATCTCTGCAGGGGCCTGGGAGGGAGTGCTTCTTAAAGCCAAAGTCTTGCGTTATCTGTGATGCCCAGACCCAGTTGTGGCAGTGAAGAATTACAGCAAATGTTTCATGTAAAGTGGTTGGTTTGTGTCCTTTGATATTTAATGTGGGCAGAAAATTGTTCATGTTTACCCAAAACGCAGGAAGAAGATAATCATCCTTGGACTTGAACTCATTGATCCGAAGAGATAAAATTCTCCTTGAATCATCACTAATAGAGGTATTCAGATAGGAAATATTACAGTAGAAAATTGGGCCACTGCTAAAGAGGGAGGCAGTTTCTCTGGGAATAGTAAAATGTTTGCTTTTTCCATTTTCCAAATCCGGTTACCCTTGGGCTGTGTCTTTGATGTTAATGTAGCTAAGCCCTGGTGAGATTCTCACAATTTTATCAGAAGAAACAGAAACGGAAGGCTGGGCTCTCTTATTGCCGGCCTCCCTAATCGGGAGGAAATTCACAACAGGCTGGTCAAGGGAAACCCAGATATAAAGCTGGTGTTATTGTTTTTCTCTGGGATGGTGTCTTATGCATCTCCACATCAGCAATACCTCCAAAAGCACATTGCTATTCAAGCTACTATATTTTTACTGGGCTACATTAATATTACAGCATTTAAAAGGATTTCATTGCAGCTTGGGATAAGTGATGAGGATATTCAAAAAATATGCACATAGACACCATGACTCTTGTTTTTCCTGGCTCATTTTAGGGAGGTAAGAAGACAATAGCTCAGGATCTGTCATATTAACTAAGGTCATCTCACGGCACCGTGTGTGCCTGCCCCTTAAATATTTTTCCTCCGCACATTTATGACCCTGCTCCCATCCATCATACTAGAGGGAAGGTCACCATATGGGGCCCCAGGGCCCAGGGAAGAGCCCAGGAAGGCAGAAAAGCAGCATCAGATATTATGAATCTTTCCTCTGTTTGGTAGAATTATGGGATTTCTACTTTTCAGCAGTTGGGGGATTCTTTCCAAAGATCCCTCAAAATCAATGAGCTCATGAATGTCCTTGATATTGGTAGCCTCATGACCTCATATGATGAAAAGGCATAACTTGATTTTTGAGTCTACCTTCAGGCCAAACTGAAGCCTGCCCTGGAAAGAAATCAGTGCATGCCCTAATGTGCAGTAAGCTCCCAAAAGCCCCCATAAGAATGGACCGTGCTCATTCAAACCCTGACAAACACTGGATTTGTGCTTCTCAAGAAAATAACCTACTCATTTGTTTTCTTAACCAAAATAAAGGGCAAAACCTAGTGAGACATCCTGATAGAAACCATTTTGTTTCTTTTTAGGGTAATACACCAACGTTTTTAATTTTGCTTTTCATTAAAAAAGAATTTGTAGAAGACAAATACACATTTACTTTAACCAGGATTTCCAAAGGTCCCCTGGCCTAGAGATTCACATAAACCCAGTGCGCATCTGTTAGAAACAGGCCTTTGCTGCTCTGACCTTCCCAGGGGATCTCCCAACAGTCAAGGTTGAGCACTTAAGCATCCCCCAGGCCAAGAGGTCACACTCTGCCCTGAGCTCAATGGGGCATCATGGGCAATGGCCTGTGAATCTTCCTTTTGGGGCTTCTCTCGACTGCCACCAGCTCCCAGCTTTCCTAGGTCAACTCTCTGGCACTCCCCTACTTGCTCTTAACTCACTCATTCAGTCCGATACTTACACAGTCTTATTTCCATGGCTGATTTAGTTAATTGCTTTTCTCCACAGGGAGAAGTAACCACTAAAGGAAGTGATCTGTGCAGAGTAGGAATGCTTCCTGGGACAAACTTCCCAGCCAGATCCCAGCAGGCTGGGATGACTGATAATCCAGGAGATGGCCAGGCAAAGGAATAAATACAAACTAGTTCAGCAGGAGTTACAGTTTATTTACAAAGCAGAGAGGCAAATTAACCTTTTACAGATCATCTGCTGTGCATATGGCATTCGGGACAGTTTGTCTGAAGGTCAGGGCTAATTTAGAAAAGGTTCCTCTGTTCCTGGGACTTCTGTGCTGTGCAAGGTCATCCCCTGAAGCTAAGAATCCTGGTGCTTCCTGGAGTGGCTCAGCCCCAGCCAGCGTGGAGGAGGGAGGTTCCTCCTTTTAATGCCCTCTGCCCCAAGCACAGCCTGGGTGATGGCAGGGGGAGGCTGTCCTCTGTCCTCATCTGTGCCTTGTCCTGGTAACCAGAGAGAAATTTAACCCTTCTCTACCTAAACCACCTGAGCATGGTTTATTTATTAAGATCTCCAATGTTTTAAATCATGTGTCACCTCCAGTGACTTTATGACCTCCTTTTCTGGGCACTGTTGATGGGTGGAGCTCAGCCCCTGGGAACAGGGCCTGATTGTAGCAGTGAGTAATAGAAGTCAGGTAAAAATGCACAATTTCAAGACTTCTTGCAAACAGATCATGCCAATGCTTTGGGGTCTTGCTGTCATTTACAAGGTCATTTTTAGTGACAAGTCTATTAGGCTCAAGTTGAACGACCTGGTATGAAATCTCTTTTTCTTTCAATGGCTTACTTACAAACAAACAAAAGCTTCTTATGGATGTGTTCCTCAATAAGATAAACACCTGTGTTGTGTTTATTTTCTAGATGCTATTGTGAAGTAAAAGCCAAGTGCTTATCCAAAACTTTTGCTTTTAAAATTTAAGGAAAGGATGAAGCTCCAGTGTATGACTCAGGAGAGGAGACACCAACTGTATCTCTGCATGCCAGCATCATCCCCTTACTAAATTTCTTTTTTTATTTAATTAGGTTCACATTTGAAGGAAAATGAAGTCTGTTCACAGAGATTGCAAAAAGGTGAAACATGAATATGAGGATACGACTAATTAAAGACTTCTAGGAAACAAAAGAACAAACATAGTATATAAACCATCTTGATAGAAAAATCCTCCTGGTGGATATTTCAATTTCTCACTTGGATTTCCAGTTCTTCTCTTCTTTCAGGCACATGCCCCATGGAAATCAGGCACAGCCATGAGACTTGCTTTAGCCAATTAAATATGAACAGAGATAACATGTGTCACCTCCACATGGAAGCACTAAGAAGGCGTTTGGAATTCTCCCACACTCTCTTCCTCTGCCAGAGCATACTCTGAGGCCGCAAATTTGGATGACTGAGTTAAAAGATGGTGAAGTCTCCATCCTAGTTCCCTGAGTCTGGAAGACTGAAAAGCCAGCCCCCAATTCTTTCCCTCCTTGAATCTATACTACCTTGTCATATAAATTTGAGGGCCTCTCCCCTCTGACTCAGAGCTTAGCCAGATGACTGTCATCAAATCCTTCCATCTGCCATTAAGAAAACTAACATGACCCCTAAGGAGAGAAAATGAAGATGTTTCAACACTGAAAATTAGCAAATAAAGGTATATAAATGGGTCTCTATTCTGAGTATTACAATCGCATTTCAGTTATTAAGCTTAGTATTTTTCAACACCCTAAGTTAAGTGATGATGATTCATCAACATAACAGCAAGGAATGTATTGTTCATTGAAGTGTCAAGGGTTTTGAATTCAATGTAAAGACAATGTTTTTTTATAAAAACTAAGAATTCCATTGTATCCTAGATTCCTGTAATAGGTATGATGACAAAATATTTCAATTTTGATTTGGATCTTTTAAATGCCTTCTAGTCATTGGTGTACAGTTATTGACACTCTCCAGCTAATCAGTAAGCTGAAATACAAAAATGGTGTGTCACCATGAGGGTTTAGTTCTAACTCCTCCTCTCTATAAATTGATAAAATGTTGCTTATTCAAGAATTATGTTAAAATGTGTGCGTGTGTGTGTGTGTGTGTGTGTGTGTGTGTGTGTGTGTGTGTGCATCTTCATGTGAGGGCATAAAGACATGTTTTTAAAAAGCAACTATTTATAATCCACATTGGAACACAGACTAGGCTCATCACAATTCTTTTCCAAAAGCAGCCAACACATTTTGAGATATGCCAACAGTCATTATCTAAGGATGTACAGAACAGGAGCACCGCGTATCACCCCGACAGTAGCCTTCCCCAGTAAACAGCACAGAGCAAGAGATCCACTTCAACACCATCAGAAATGAAGAACTGCAGTTTCTTGGAGGCTAAATTTAAATTTTGTCTTTTCTAGACATCAAATATAAGCCAGGAAATTACTCATATGCAAATATACATTGCAGTGCTGCATATGTATTCTTTAGAATCTTCAAGAAATAGGTCAGAGATACAACATAACTCTCAAGACATTGGAAAGCACATGAACTGCATGAAAACAGGGCTTCCATTTTCCAGATATTAGTTTCAGAATATCAGCTATATGTGCAATACTGAGGTCTCTCACAGACGCACAATACTATTACCTTGTTTTCAGAAGCAGACATAAAACCACAATTTTCTCAAAAAAGTTAACATAATGGCTACAATTACAATGCCAGTAACTAATTTCTCTTCATCAGTCAACTCACCAAAGAATATCCAAATCAAGCCATTATAAGCCAACACAAAACACTTATTTCAGGATTACTTATAAAATAGCATCAACCTTAAGAATACTAATTCTAAATAATAACGAACATGTACATGGAGACCCGATTCCATCTCTGAAACAACCTTTCCAGAAGGTGAGCATGGCGTCTTGCATGCCGGAGATGCAAAGCCTACCTGAGACAAGTGAAACAGTGTCTTTCTCCCATGAGATGACAGTGATGTACACCTCCACCGAGGAGGGGATAATGCACTTGAAGACCGCGACATTGCCTCTCATGGTTTTCTGGTCCTCCACACGGACTGTATAGGGCTCCCGTAAAACTGGAAGGCAGAAATAGACCTCAGTAAGGCACACAGTCAACAGGCTCGTTCTGAGAGTATCTCAATGTCATATACGCATTGCAGCACACACGTATCCATTGCATAACATATCTTTCTGGAAAACAGTTAAGATGCCTACATTTCATGTCCTTCATTGCCTAACTTAAGAAAACATTCACTCCCTTAACATCACATGGTTGGGTGAGGTGGCTCATGCCTGTAATCCCAGCACTTTGGGAGGCCAAGATGGATGGATCACTTGTGCCCAGGAGTTTAAGACCAGCCTTGGCAATATGGCAACACCCTGTCTCTAGTAAAAATACAAAATATTAGCTGGGCATAGTGGTGTGTGATTGTAGTCTCAGCTACTCAGGTGGCTGAGGAGGGAAGATTACCTGAGCCTGGGAGGTCGGGGCTGCAGTGACCTATAATCACACCACTGCACTCCAGCCTGGGTGAAAAAAAACCAAACAAACACTACACTCTATACCAAAGGGCCAGAGTATAACCTAAAACAGTTAACATACCCCTTGAAGGTATCAGGAGATGGGAAGTAGCATCATGAAAGAAAAGTTGCTGGCTCTGAAAAGTTATGATGATGGCAAACTGCTCTTGGTCCTCTAAGGACCAGGGAATATCTTTATCTGACTGCAAAAAAATTAAACAAAAAATTCAAGCAAGGCAATTTTATAGGGAACCTTGAAAACTCTGAGGCAATCAAAATAATTTTTCATCAGTAAATTTTTAAATGACAGTTACAAAGCAGTTTTTGGAAACACTAATCTTGCTTCCTGTTGCTTAGGGAAAGATGTTGATTAGATGGCCTACTCAAACACTTTTAACAGGAGCATCCCAGAAAGAGTGCAGAGTGGACTTCCACATCCTTGGTGTCCAGAGCCTACCTGGCCGGCCCACCTGCCTGGGTCTAGATCCAAGCTTTGCCACTCCCTGATTGTGGGGCAGGGAGCAAACCCTCTCACCATCTATACCATGGGGATGATGTTGGTAACATCTGCACCCTACAGTGACTGGTGAATCAGTTAATGTAGGTGAAAAGTCACCAGGGTCTGCTATGAGCAGGCTGGATAAGGCCACACTTACCAATAGCCAGAGATGGATCCCCAGGGTTTGGGGAAGATCTGTCTTCAGGGAAATAAGACATTGGTGAATCTAGTCCAAATTAGATGTGCCAGCCTTACTTCTTTAGAGCTTTGTTTTCCTCAAATTTAAAATGAGAGCACTGAGGTAGGAACCTCTTCAAGGTCTAAATCCTGTAAGTGTACGATTTTTTAAGATGTTCACAGAGACAAACTATTTTCTAAACATCTGACTAGCTCACTTAAAGAATTAGTCACTTATTGGATAAATATGTGCCAAGAAAACTGGCCTTGAAAATGGCTTCTAAAGACACGAACACACCCACAAAGCTAAAGGTGAATTTCTCAAGGGAAATCTCCCAGTAGGCAGAGGTGAGCTCTTTAGAAGACGATTGTTCAGATTGGAGCTAACCTTATGATACGCTGAGAATTTTCCTAGTAAAGCATGTCTTTCATGAGAGTCTTGCTCTGCAGTTTCCATTTTTAACATTAGCTTTTAATTTTTTCCCAACTTGGAGAATTTCTTCATTCTTGTAAAAAACCAGAGAGATTTTTCCAAGTATTGAAATCTCCTGTAACCCCCCATCACTGTAATCCCCATGCAGCACGAGGCGAGGGTCCAGGGAGCAGTTCCACACCTCCTGCAGGAGGTCCACCAGGCAAACACTCAGGGCACCCAAGAGGCTGACCTCAGCAACAATATCCTTACACCTGGAGGAGGGAACTCACTTTGCACAGGAAGACTCCTGCATATGTAACCCTTCCTGGGGAGCTGAGGTCTATGGTGACAGATTAGAAAGAGACTACAAAGATACAGGCAAACTAATCAAACTCATCAGTAAGTGAGAATCTGGGTGTGCTGAGAAGCAGAAGACTGAGAAGAGAAGAGGAGGATGGAGAACAGAAGAGAGAGAGGGACTGGCCAACAGAGAGAGTCCACTGTCACAGGCACGGGACATGGTTTCAGTTTAAGCTCCTGTGTCTGTGTGATGTTTGCTTCTTTGCAATAAAATCACTGTCTCTCCAAGCCTTCTCCAGACTGTTCTTTGAACATTAATGACTCAAGTAGGAGAATTTTCAATAGAAATCAAGGGAAGGGGTCGAGTTCTATGTATCAGCCAGGAAAGTGAGAAGATAAAATATTCACCTGTTTACCGGAAGATACAGGAAATGCCTTCCCCCCAGGTGCACAGCCCCACACTAGACGGGATCACAGGAGCCATAAAAATATGGGGTGACTGACCGGGGACATTCTTAGTGTTACCAACCAATGTCCGGTGTCCTAGGAAACTCCTCAGTCCCAGCACTTACCCAGATATCACGGAGTGTTTTCTCCCCTCTAGCTATCCACTGGCCTCACCAGTACGAGGACACCTCAGTAATCATAATTTTAAACCTGTGTGACTTTTGCTTCTCCAACCTCCAGGTCAGCCCAAGAAGCCCAGATCTGCTCAAAGCAGGGACAGCACTGTGGTACCCTGAATGCCAGCTTGCTCAGAGAGACAGGAAGCAGAAGAAAACTGCACACTCCCCATCTCTTCTCCTTATTCCATTACTCATGCCACAAAGACAGACCATGTAGCGAGCCTTTAAAAAATTATCTTAGAAAATACTTGGCATACAGGAGGTGTTCAATAAATATTTTGAGACTGAATATATAGAAACACAGAACTTCCATTCTGGGAGAACTTCTAATCCTTTTATAGAATATACATGTATGTACATTTGAATTTATAGCCTCTATCTATAGTTTTTTTTTAATGCAAATTGGAGTTTTATTAAAGCTCTCCATCTTTGTAATAGAACATTGCTCCTGAGGCCCCCCATAACTTAAGATGCCAACATGGCTGTCCATGGGGATACACCTCTCAGAGTGCCATGTGAGTTTCCTGGGCTCATAGTCAGCCCTGAAGACATTGGTGCAGCCTTGATCGTCATTCTACATCCAACTCCTGCTAACTCTGTAACAGAGACTAGGCTAGAAACCTGAGATGCAGCCAAAAAAAATAATAATAATACACTTTGTTTGAAATTTGATTAACATTTGCATATAAGATAGAGTATTTTCTCAGTACTGTGCTTGGTATCATAAGTTAGGTTCTCCCCAGAGGTGGACCCAAAAAGGAGAAGCTTGATTCAAGCAACTGAGGAAGGACACAATCCCCTGACAGGCAGGGAGAGTGTCAGTAGGGCAGGGAGGGAAGCTGCACAGCAGGGTATGGTTTTAGGTGAACTTCCAGCCATGGACATGCACAGCCTTGCAGAGGAGCAGGGATTCCCTGTTGTCAAAGCAGTCTGTCATTGGCTTAGAGCCAGCCTCAGGAGGATGGAATTCCCAGGCATTTCCCACTCTTCTTTCTGTGAAAGGTTCCAGTGCCCAAGCAATCCTCTGAAGGCTGCAAGTTCACGTTCTTAGCAACCAGTGCACAGACTCTGGGGGACCTGTTCAGCAATGCCAGTAGGGTCTGCTGCAATTGTTTTAGCCTTCATTAAGTAAAATTTATCATCTTTTTTTGGTAAAAGATCAGAAGAAAGAAAATCTCTGATAATATAACTTTGAAACAAAATCAGGCCTATTTTTTTAATCAAATGTTTTTGTTGTGATATGAGTTGTTCATATTTTAGGGGTACACGTGATGTTTTGATGCCTGTACACAATGTATAATAATAAATCATGGTAATTAAAATAATCACTTCAACCTTTTCCCTGTGTTGGGGGCACTGTAAATCTTTTTTCTTCCAGCAATTTAAAAATATAAAATAAATTGTTAACTATAATTTCCCTACTGTGCCAGCAAATGTTAGAACTTATTCCTTCTATTTAACTGTATTTTTGTACCCTTCAACCAACTAATTTTTATCTCCTCCCCTCACCTCGTTGCTTCCCAGTCTCTGGCATTCACCATTCCACTCTCTACCTCCATAAGATCCACTTTTTCAGCTCCCATATATGAGTGAGAACATGGAATGTGTGTCTGTCTGAGCCTGGCTTATTTCACTTAGCATAGTGACCTCCAGTTTCATCCATGTGACCGCAAATGACTGGATTTTATTCATGTCTATAGCTGAGCAATATTTTATTGTTTATATATGCCACTTTTTAAAATCCATTCATCTGCTGATGGACACTTAGGTGTCCATATGTTGGCTATCATGAATTTTTACTGCAGTAAAAATGAAGTGCAGGTATCTCTTCAAGATACAAATTTCCTTTCTTTTGGATATATACAAAGCAGTGGGATGGCTGAATCATACTGTAGTTTTTTGAGGAACCTCCGTACTGTCTTTTATAAAGGATTCACTACTTTACATCCCACCAACAGTGGACCAGCATTCCCCTTTCTCTGCATCCTCACCTACATTTGTTATTTTTTTGTCTTTTTGATAATGGCCACTCTAACTGGGGTGAGATAATATCTCATTATTGTTTTAATTTGCATTTCTCTGATGATTAATGATATTGAACATTTTTAAATATATCTGTTAGCCATTTGTATGCTTTCTTTTGAGAAATTACTATTCAGGTCTTTTGATCATTTTTAATTGCATTATTATTATTTTGGTGTTGGATTGAGTTTCCTTTATATTCTGGTTATTAATCCCTTGTTGGATGGTTTGCAAATATTAATATTCTCTCCCATTCCACAGGTCGTCTCTTCACTTTGTTGATTCTTTGCTGTGCAGAGCTTTTCTGATTGATGTAACCCTACTTGTCTATTTTTGCTTTTGTTGCCTGTGCTTTTGAGGTCTTTCCCAAAAAATTTCTGGTCAGACCAATTTCCTATAGTGTTTCACCAGTGTTTTCTTTTAGTAGTTTCATAGCTTCAAGACTTAATTTAAGTCTTTAATCCATTTTGAGTTGATTTTTGTACATGGTAAAGATAGGGATCTAGTTTCATTCTTTTGCATATAGACACCCAGTTTTCCCGCAGTAGTTTCTTGTTTTTAATTGTACTTTAAGTTCTAGGGTACACGTGCAGATCACGCAGGATTGTTGCATAGGTACATGCATGGCAATGTGGTTTGCTTCCTCCATCCCCTCATCACCTATATCTGGCATTTCTCCCCATGTTATCCCTTCCCAAACTCCCCACCCCCTGCTATCCTTCCCCTAGCACCCCCCCTTCACAGACCCCAGTGTGTGATGCTCCCCTCCCTGTGTCCATGTGTTCTCATTGTTCAACACCCGCCTGTGAGTGAGAACATGTGGTGTCTGATTTTGTGTTCTTGTGTCAGTTTGCTGAGAATGATGGTTTCCAGGTTCATCCAAGTCCTTATGAAGGACACGAACTCATTGTTTCTTATGGCTGCATAGTATTCCATGGTGCATATGCCCAGCACTAGTTTTTAAGGTGCTTGTCCTTTCCTGAATGTGTGTTAGTGGTACCTTTTTCAAAAATGATTTCGCTTTAAGTGCATGGACTTATATTTGGATTCTCTATTCTATCCCATTGGTCTATGTGTCTGCTTTATGCCAGTACCATGTTGGAGTATGCCAGTGCTACAGCTGTGTAGTATTCTTTGAAATTAGACTGTGTGATGCCTCCAGCATTGTTCTTTTTGCTCAAGATTGCTTTAGCATTTCAGGGGCTTCTGTGGTTTCATACAAAATTTAAGATTTTTTTTCTATTTCTGTAAAGAATGTCATCGGTAGGGACTGCCTTGAATATGTATATCACTTGGGTAGTAGAGACATTTTAACAATATTAATTCTTCCAGTCGATGAGCATGAAATATCTTCCCATTTTGTGTATGTGTGTATGTCCTCTTCAATTTATTTCATCAGTGTTTCATAGTTTGCCTTATAGGGATCATTCACTTCTTTGGTTAACATGTATTATTAGTTTTTTCCCCTTGATTTATTTTTCAGATTGATCACTGTTAGCATATAGAACTGCTGCTAATTTTTGTATGTTGACTTCTTTTTCTGCAAATTTACTGAATTCGTTTATTAGGTCTAAGAGTTTTTTGGCAGAGTCTCTGGTTCTTTCTTCATATAAAATCATGTCATTAACAAACAAGGAAAATTTGACTTCTTCTTTCCAATCTGAATGTTTCTTATTTCTTTCTCTTGCATAATTCTTCTGGCTAAGACTTCCAGTTCTATGTTGAATAGGAGTGGTGAAAGCAGGCATCCTTATTTTGTTCTAGATCTTAGTGGAGAGGCTTTCAAGTTTTTTCCATTCAGTATATTAGTTGTGGGTTTGTCATACATGACCTTTATTATGTTGAGGTATGTTCCTTCCATACCTAATTTATGGAGAGTTTTTATCATGAAAGGATGTTGAATGTCATGAAATGCTTTTTCAACATCTACTGAAATGATCATATAGCTTTTGACCTTGATTCTGTCAATGTGACGCATCATGTTTACTGATTAGCATTTGTTGAACTATCTTTGCATCCTTGGGATTTATCCCACTTGATCATGGCAAATGACCCTTTAGATGTGCTGCAGAATTTGGTTTACTAATATTTTGTTGAGGACTTTTGTATCCATATTTATCATGGATATTGAACAGTAGTTTCTTTTTTTGTTGCATTCTGATCTGGTTTTGGAATCAGGATAATACCGGCTATGTAGAATGAATTTGTAAGTATTTATACCTTTCCAAGTTTTTGAAATAGTTTAAGTAGAATTGGTATTAGTTCTTCTTTAAATGTCTGGTAGAATCCAGCAGTCAATTTATCAGATCCTGGGTTTTTCTTTGATGCTAAACTTTTTGTTACAACTTCTATATCATTACTCATTACTCATATGTTTAGATTTTCTATTTCTTCATGGTTCAATCTTGGATGGCTGTACATGTCCATGAATTTGTCAATTTCTTCTGGGTTTTCCAATTTGTCAGTATATAGTTACTCACAGTAATCTCTAAGGACCTTTTGTATTTCTGTGGTGTCAGTTGTGATGCTTCCTTTTTCATCTCCGCCTTTATATATTTGGGTTTTATCTCTTTTTTCTTAGTCTAGCTAAAGGTTTGTTGATTTTGTTTATCTTTTCCAAAAGACAACTTTTCATTTTTATTAATTTTGTATATTTTTAGTCTTAATTTCATTTGTTTCTACTCTGTTATTATTTCTGTCCTTCTATTAATTTTGAGTGCTTCATTCTTACTTTTCTAGTTCCTTGAGGTACGTTGTTAGAGTATTTGAAGTGCTTCTTTTTTCAATGTAGATGTTCATTGCTATAAACTTCCCTCTTGATACTACTTTTGCTGTATTCCATAGGTTCTAGTGTGTTGTGCTTCTATTTTCATTTGTGCCAAGAATTTTTAAAATTTCTATCTTAATTTCTTTATTGACCCATTGGTCATTCAGGAGCATGTTGTTTAATTTCCATATTTCTCTTTTTATTGCTTTCTATTCTGTTGTGGTCAGAAAAAGAACTTGATGATTTTGACCTTTGTGAATTTGTTGAAAATTGTACTGTGCCCTGACATATAATCTATCCTTGGATATGTTCTATATGCTAATGAGAAGAATGTGTATTCTGCAGCAGTTTAATGAAATATTCTGTGAATATCTGTTAGATCCATTAGATCTAGAGTATAGTTTAACTCTGATGTTGCTTTATTGATTTTCTGCCCCGATGATCTATCCAGTGTCAAAAGTAGGGTGTTGAAGTCCCCTACTATTATTGTACTGCAGCCTACCTCTCCCTTTAGAGCAATTAACATTTGCCTTAATAATTTGGGTATTCTAGTATTGGGTGCATACATATTTACTATTGTTATATACTAAATACGGTATTGTTACATAGCAAGAGTACTCCATACTCTTGCTAAACTGACACCTTTAACATTGAATAATGACATTCTCTGTCTCTATTTACAGGTTTTGACTTGCCTGTTTTTCCTGATATAAATACAGCCAGTCATGCTCTTTTGTGGTTTCTATTTTCATGGATTGCCTTTTTCTATTACTTCACTTTCAGTTTACATATATCTTTATAGGTGAAGTGAGATTCTAATAGGTTGGGTGTTGTTTCTTGATCCATTCAACCATTCTGTGTCTTTTAATTGTAGAATTTATTCCATTTATATTCAATGTTATTATTGATAAAAATTTACTACTGTCATTTTGTTACTTATTTTCCAGTCGTTTTGTCATTCTTCCCTTTCTTTCCTCCGTCCTCATTCTCTTACTTTGTGGTTAAGTGATTTCTCTGGTAGTATGTTTTAACTGGTTGCTTTATACTTTTAGTGTATCTACTATAGGTATTTACTTTGTGATTACCATGAGGCTTACACAAAACATCTTATAGTTATAAAAAGTTATTGAAAACTGAAATCAACTTTGATCACATACACACATACGGCTTATTTATTGAGCAAGAGATTATACGTTGATGTATTAAGAGTACTGAGTACCATTTGAAAGTACCATTTAAAATGTTTTCTCACAGTATTGACTACTGAATGTGAGAAAACATTTTAAATGGTCTATTTTCAAGGCATAATGAATCTAAGTATTGGCAGTCAGCCTGCGGATGTAACAAACTGCACAGCTCATGCACTTAGAAGGTCATGGTAAGTGAACAGAATGTAGAGGAGGGGTCAGCCTATAAAAGGGAAGAAAGTTCTGTAATTGGGAAATCAAAACTTAAGCGAGGAAGGGGATCAGAGTATAACCTTCCTTATAAGGAAGGTAATGAAACTTAGGTCATGTCCAGGAAGAGGAATTGGGGGAGAGACTAGCTTGCTAGGCGATAAATTAACTTGCTGTAACTGCCCTGGGTATGCCTGCCTACCAAGTTCCCAGTCTTGAAAGACCACCATTAAACGTCTCTATTCCACTGTTCTTTGTGTCTCTGAGTCCATTCTTTGCATCTGGATGGGGGCATGTGTGTTTCTCACATGAAATACTCATCTTATTGTGATTCACTTTATTGTACTTCAGAGATACTACGCTTTTTTTACAAACTGAAGATTTGTGGAAATCTTGCCTCATGCAAGTCTATCGGCATCATTTTTCCAACAGCAGGAACTTACTCTGTGTGTCTGTGTCACACTTTGGTAATGCTTACAATATTTCAAACTTAAAAAATTATTATTTTATCTGTTATGGTGATCGTGGATCAGTGATCTTCGATATTACTATTGTAATTGTTTTGGGGAGCCACAAGCCACATTTACATAAGACAGCAAACTTAATCAATACATGCTATATGTGCTCTGCCCAGATCACTGACATGCCATTCCCCATCTTTCTCCCTCCCCTCAAGCATCCCTTTTTTGGAAATACGACAATATTAAAATTAACTCAATTAACAACCCTACAGTGGCCTTTAAGTATACATGTGAAAGACAGTCTCATATCTCTTACTTTAAATCAAAATCTAGAAATGATTAAGCTTAGTGAAGAAGGCATGTCAAAAGTTAAGACAGGCTGAAAGGTAGCCCTTTTGTTTAGTTAGCCAAGCTGTAAATGGAAAGGAAAAGTTCTTGAAGAAAATGAAAAGTGCTACTCCAGTGAACAAATGATTAGAAAGCAAAACCACCTTATTGCTGATGTGGAGAAGATTTGAGTATACAGACGACCTGGATAGAAGATCAAACCAGCTACAACACTGCCTTAAGCCAAAGCCTAATCCAAGGTAAGTACCTAGCTCTCTTCAATTCCATGAAGGCTTAGAGGGGTGAGAAAGCTGCAGAAGAAAAGTTGGAAGCTAGCAGAGGTTGGCTACTGAGGTTTAAGGAAAGAAGCAATCTTTCTAACATACAAGTATAAGGTTAAGCAGCAAATGCTGATGGAGAAACTGCAGCAGGTTATCTAGAAGCTCTAGCTAAGGCCATTGATGAAGGTGGCTGCCCTAAACAATATATTTTCAACGTACACAAGACAGCCTTCTATTAAAAGAAAATACCACCCAGGATTTTCACAGCTAGAGAGAAGTCAACGCCTAGCCTCAACGCTTCAAAAAACAGGCTGACTCTTGTTAAGGGCCAATGCAGCTGAGGACTAAGATGAAGTCAATGCTCATTTACCACTTCAATAATTCTAGGGCCCTTAAAAATTATGGCAAATGTACTTTGCCTGTGCTCTAGAAATAAAATAAGAAGGTCTGGATCACAGCACATCTGTTACACCATGTCATATTGCACTGGATAGAACCTTCAGTGCGATGTAGAATTGAAGTGGTGACGGCTAAACTTTGGTACTGTTCTTGATTTTTGGGTGAAAACATTTCATCTTCGAAAAGTATGATGTTAACGACAGCAGGATTTTTGTAGTTGCTTTTTATCAGATTGAGAAAGTTCCTTTCTACTGTTGGCTTTCTGAGAGTGGATGCCAGATTTCATCAATGCTTTTCTGTGTCTGTTGAAATGACCACATGGTTTTTACATTTAACATATTCATATGATAAATTACACTGATTAATTTTCAAATGTGAAACTCACCTTACATTCTGGATATAAGCCTTCTGTGATCATAATGTATTATTCTTTTTATATGTTGTTGGATTCAATGTGTTACATTTTAAAAATGTTTACATTTATAGTCAGAAGAGATACTTGTCTTTAGTTTTCCTATGTCTTTATCTTGTTTAAGTATTAGGGCAATGCTAACCTCATAAAATGATTTAGGGAATATTCTCTCCTCTTCAATTTTCTAGAAGCACTTGTTTAGAATTTTCTTTCTTTCTTTCTTTCTCTCTCTCTCTCTCTCTCTCTCTCTCCCTCTCTTTCTTTCATATGGAGTCCCACTCACTCTGTCATACAGGCTGGAGCATAGTGACACATTCTTGGCTCACTGCAACCTCTGCCTCTTGGGTTCAAGCCATTCTCCTGTCTCAGCATCCCAAGTAGCTGTGTCACCACACACCTGACTAATTTTTGTATTTTTTGTAGAGATAGATTTCCACCATGTTGGCCAGGCTGGTCTTGAACTCTTGACTTCAAGTGATCCTCCTGCTTTGGCTTCCCAAAGTGCTGGGATTACAGGAATGAGCTACTGTGCTGTTTCTTTCTTAAACGATTAGTAGAATTAAATAGTGAAGCCATTTGAGCCTTGAATTGTAGAAAATTTTTATGAACAAATTAAATTCTTTAATAGATATAGGGCTATTCAGTTTATCTGTTTTTCCTTGAGTGAGTCTTGATAGTTTGTGTTTTTCAAGGAATAGTTTATTTCATCTACTTGTTCTTAATGTTTTCTTAGTACCATTTTAATACCTGTTGAAGATATAGTGATACTATCTCCCTCATTCTTTGTATTAGTCATTTGCCTATTCTCTTATTTTTCTCTCCACTCTGGCCAAAAGCACATCAATTTTATCAATTTTTTTAAAGAACCAACTTTTCTTTTCATAGATTTCCTCTATTGTTTCTGTTTTATGATTTATGGATCTCCACTCTGATCTTCATTGTTTACTTTCTACTTATATTTTTAATTTTATCCTCTTTTTTCAGTTTAAAATCGATGCTGAGACCACTGTTTAAAACATTTTTTAAGTTTCTAATGTTTTTTAGAGCAATAAAATCTCCCTAATTATTTTAGTAGCATTCCCTAAATTCATATATATTGTGTGTTCATTTTTATTCAGTTGAAAAAACTTTCTAACTTCTTTCTTCTAATTTCCTTCCAATTTTTTTTGACACATAGATCACTTAAAACTGTGCTATTTAGTATTGAGATACTTGGTTATTTCTGAGAGATGTTATTGTTAGTAATTTAAATTCACTGTGATCAAATGACATATTTCATACAACTTGAATTTTTGAAAATTTATCTGAGACTTGTTTTGTTGTTCTGAATATGATCTATATCAGTAAATGTGTGTCTCAGAAGAGAATTTATATTGCGCTATTGTTGGATAGGACGTTCTTTATTTAAAGGTCAATTACATCAATTGATTGGTAGTGTCATTCAAGTGTTATTTTTATTCTTATTGGTTTTCTTTCTACTTCTACAATTATCAAAGGAGTACTGAAATCTCCAGCTGTAATTTCTGATATGTATGATTCTCGCTGCAGTTCTATCAATTTTTCCTTTGTGTATTTTGAAGTTTTTTGAGGGGGTACATACACATTTAGAATAGTCACATCCTCTTAATCACCCCACTTTACGTTATAAAATGAACTATTTTAGCTCTGGTAATATTCTTTGCTTGGAAATACACTTTGCTTAATATTAATATGGCTATTCTATTAATTAGGTTGATTTGATTTGATGAGGATGGTATATCTTTTTTTATCCTTTTATCTTTAAGCTATTTATGCCTTTGTATTTAAAGAATGTTTCTTTTAAGCAGTGTTAAATCCAATCTAGCAATCTCAGTCATGGAATTCAGATTACTGGAACATTTAAATTCAGTGTGGATATTGATATGGTTAAGTTTATCATTTTGCTAAGGATTTACTTTTTTTTTTTTACCATCTTTCCTTTTTCTTATTATTTTCTTCTTTGTTTTGGGTTGAGGATTTTTAAATGATTCTATTTTTTTTCTTTGTGGGCTTATTAGTTATAACTGTCTTGCTATTTTAGAGGTTGCTTTAGGTTTTATAGTACACATCTATAATTATCACCATATATATTCAGGTGACATTACACAACTTCACATATAGCAAAAGAACCTGCAATATTATACTCCCACGTCTTTACTGTAGGCCTTAATGCTATTGTTGCCATATATTTTACTTCTACCTATGTTACAAACTTCCTAAGACATTGTTATTATTTTTGTTTAAATAGCCAATTATTTTTTAAAAGACTGTAATTTTTTTTTTTTAAATCTGATTTAGATACTCATGTAGTTACCGTTTTCATTGCTGTTCTTGGAGTAGATCTAAAATTTGATCAGGTGTCATTTTTTCTTCTAATTGTACAATTTCCTTTAAGATTTTTTGTAATGGGATTCAGCTGATGATAAATTTTCTGCTATTGTGTGTCTGAGAAAGCCTTCATTTCACCGTTATTTTAGAAATTTAGTTCCACTCTTGCCTATAATCCCAGCATTTTGGGAGGCTGAGAGGGGGCAATTTCTTGAGCCCAGGAGTTACAGACCAGCCTGGGCAACATAGCAAGATTCTGTCTCTATAAAAAAATTAAAAATAGCAAGACGCGGTGGCTCATGCCTATAATCCCAGCACTTTGGGAGGCCAAGGCAGGTGGATCACGAGGTCAAGAGATCAAGACCATCCTGGTGGTCAACATGGTGAAACCCCGTCTCTACTAAAAATACAAAAATTAACTGGGCATGGTGACACACGCCTGTAGTCCCAGCTACTTGGGAGGCTGAGGCAAGAGAATTGCTTGAACCCGGGAGGCAGAGGTTGCGGTAAGCCGAGATCACGCCACTGCACTCCAGCCTGGGTAACAAGAGTGAAACTCCATCTCAAAAAAAAAAAAAATTAAAGATAAGCCTGATGTGGCGGCATGCACCTGTGGTCTCAGCTAGTTGAGAGGCTGAGGTGGGAGGATCACTTGAGCCAGCGAAGTTGAGGCTGCAGCAAGTCATGATCACCTCACTGCATCCCAGCCTGGTTGACAGAGCAATCCCCTAACTCTTCAAGACATAATTGAAGTATGTTTTAATTTTTTGGAATAAACTTGAATTTTTAGAGTGGTTGTAGGTTTAGAGAAAAAATTAACAGCAAGTTCTTATATTCTCCCTCTCACCACTTCCTTCAATTTCTCTCATTATTAGCACCTTGCATTAGTGTGATACATTTGTGACAATTAATACACTGATATTTATACATTATTATTATTAACTAAAGTTCATAGTTTACATGAAGTTGCACTCTATGTTGTAAGATCCATGCATAATGTCAGGTATCGACCATTACAGTAGCATACAGAACAGTTTCACTACCCTAAAAATCCCCTGGGCTCCATCTGTTCAACCCCTACTCCTTCCTATCTTCTGGAAACTACTGATCTTTCTGCTGTCTCTATTGCTTATCTCTTCCAGAACATGAAGTAGGTGGAAGCATATACTATGTAGCTTTCTCAGATTGGCTTCTTTCATTTAGCAGCATGCATTTAAATTTCCCCCGTATCTTTTCATAGCTTCATAGCTCATTATTTTCTGTTGCTAATACTTCATTTTATACTACAATTTGCCTAATGTTAAATAAAAATTGTAGCTGGGCCCTGTGGCTCATTCCTGTAATCCCAACACTTTGGGAGGCCAAGGCAGGCAGATGGCTTGAGCTCAGGAATTTGAGACCAGTCTGGGCAACATAATGGTATCCCTCTCTACAAAAAAATTTAAAAAGAAATAACCAGGTGTGGTGGCTCATGCCTGTATTCTCAGCTACTTGGGAGGCTGAGGTGAGAGAATCACCTAAGCCCAGAAAGTTGAGGCTACAGTGAGCCACGATCACACCACTGCACTCCAACCTAGACAAGAGAGCGAGGTGTCCTCTGAAAAAAAATTTTTTAAGAAGAAAAATTGTTCTAACACTACATAGGTAAGGAAGACTTTCTTCAAGTCTTTTCCAGTCATCTATGATGACTCCATAGGGAAGGGTGATTCAAGTTCATATTCAACAAGGATAAGTGAGGGTTTATAGTCAATGAACAGAGTGAGGGGATCAGTGGGTGGAAAATTAGAAAGAGGAGACATCAAGGATATGGGGGTTCTTGCTAAACTGGCCCAACAGATTCTTGCTAAAGTCAGGCCAAACATGGATACATCAAAGATAGGAGAGGAAGAACTTGATCAGATATCAAGAATGATCAAATATCAAGAGTAAGGGGATGACTTAGCAGGATTCTTGAGAAAGCTGGGAACCAGAGACCAGACATAAAAAACTGAAGTCAAGGACTAGTTGAGAGGGATGCCCAGGTGAGCCTTTCCAAAGTTAGTCAAGGAGAGAGTCCTTATCACCATCCATCCACATACTGAAGAACATCTTTGTTGCTTCCATTCTTTTTTTCATTTTGGTAATTATGAATAAAGTTGCTATACAAATTTATGTGCAGATTTTGGTGTCCTTTATCCAGAAATATGTCAATCATAGGACACATCTTATTTCCAAGGTGGATCACTTTCCTCCACTACCTGAGGTCCAGTCTTGAAAACAGTTGCTTCTGCCAGACACAGTGGCTCATGCCTGTAATCCCAGCAATTTGTAAGGCTGAGGGAGGCAGATCACCTGAGGTCAAGAGTTCAAGACTAGCCTGAGCAACATGGAGAAACCCCATCTCTACTAAAAATACAAAATTAGCTGGGCATGGTGGTGCATGCCTGAAATCCCAGCTACTTGGGAGTTTGAAGCAAGAGAATTGCTTGAAATTTGGAGGTGGAGTGATCCAAGATCAGGCCATTGCACTCCAGCCTGGGCAACAAAAGTGAAACTCCATCAGAAAGAGAAAGGAAGAAAAGAAAGAAAAGAAAAGAGAAAAGAAAAGAAAGAAAGAAGGGAGGGAGGGAAGGAGGGAGGCAGGGAAGGAAGGAAGGAAGCATATGGTTGCTTCATGTATTTTGTCTGTTTTTGTTTGTTTGGCTGGTTGTATTAGTTCATTCTCACAAGACTGGGTAATTTACTAAGAGATTTATTTAACTCATAGTTCTGAATGGCTGGGGAGGCCTCAGGAAAGGTACAATCATGGCATAAGGCACCTTTTCAGGGTGGCTGGAAAGAGAGAGTTAGTGTCAGCAAGGAAAGTGCCAGATGCTTTTAAAACCATCAGATCTTATGCAACTCACTCACTATTACGAGAACAGCATGGGGAACAATGTCCCCATGATTCAATTACTTTCCACTAGGTCCCTCCCAGGACATGTGGGGATTATGGGGATTATCATCCAAGATGAGATTTGGGTGCAGACACAGAGCCCAATCATATCAGCCTCAGGACCCTGGTTTTTGGTTGTTTCAGATAAAAGGGTAAATTTGGCTCCTGCACCTCCATCTCGGCCACAGTCAAAAGTCCTAGTCAAACGTTAGAAAGTACAGTTTGCTAGGAGAAAACAATGATGAGAAATCTTCTGACTTCCCCAAAATCATACGGCTGATTGGTACTTGCTATGTAGTAAAGGCAGCCTGGTAAGGAGCAACACTGTCTCAAGTGGCCCACCTGCATTCTAGCCCTTAGAATAGGGCAGAAACAAAAATCTTATGTTAGAACTAGGATTGTTGATTAATGAGACATGACAAATGAAACTTCCTTCAATTGCTAATACCCAGACCTAGGTCAAAATTTCTGAAAATTAAGAATGAGAATCCCTTGTGCTGCCAACGGACAGATTATGAAGTCATTCTACCTAATAGCTTATTCCAGGAGAATCTAAACACCAGTCTACAGGGACGCTTACACATTTAGGATGATCCGATACAGAAGAGGGTACCCTATGAGTGAGAAGTCGTTGGCCTCAATCCTACACTTCAGCTGTCAAAGGGTAACATTTATGCCCTTCATCTGCGTTTTTGAACAAGCTTCTAGTTCTGTACTCGCATTTACATAAAAAGGGTGGCATCAGATTTTCAAGTATCCAACGAACAATCTAGAATATTATTATAACCATTATGTGTTCATAATAAAAAGCAAAATTAAATTGAAGAGAAATTTGATTTGGGCAATATGAATGCCCATCTTATATGTTTGAACTGATACAGTAGTTATCTGTTTGCTGGATTCATAGTCCATAGGGTTTTAGATGTCAAGAACGCCAGCACATAAATGGTAAAAGCACAACTGGGTAGGAAGAGGCAGGTGGCACAGACGCCAGACAAGATGATGCAATTTCCATGCTCCAAAACTTTCAGTGTCATGCAAAAGCAATCAATTCTGTGACTAATTTAGAAGATGGCAGTAAAACAGGAGTAAGCATTTCATTCCTTTATCTGACAGAAAACCCAAGGCAGACATAATGGATTAAGACGTACAGGTATAGCTGTTTGAAATTCTAGGTTTCTCTATCATTGGTGTTTTGTAGATTACAAATATGCTTTTATAACACGTCATTAAAATGTGCAGTCTTCCCAGTAAAAGGTATTCGCTAAATCTCCCTGTTTGTCAGGTTTAGAGGTCCCTATACAAATTGCATTTGCTTTATTGTAATTATTTGACACATCATATTTCCATATATCTTGATTAAAGACGATCTTTTTTCCCCCTTTCTTATGTGAATTCTCATGCAGGTCTTGGAATTCATGAGCATGTCACTGAGATCAAAATATAGCTGGGAAAATGACTAGCTAGCAGCATGAGTCATAGCCTAATGTTTGATGGCTTACATCAAAGAGATCATATGCAGGAATTCAGAAACACCTCATATTTTTCTCATGTTGTGATGTCTTCTACCAGCACCTACTCACTCACTGAAGAAATTATTGCAGCTACTTGGTGTAGAAGAAAAAAAAAATCAAAGTCATATTCTCTTTGCCCTGCTATTATATGTCAGTCTACACAAGTATTTCAGAGCTAGACTTAAAAAAATTAAAATGCTGTTTGCTAACAGGAGTCTAGCTGTGAGTTTGTTTTGTAGGGCTTTGTTAAATCTATAGAACCACACAATCTGTCCTGTATATATAGCCTTTGATGTCTGTGTATCTCAGGCAGTATTCTTTCCTGGGTTGACTTGTAGCAATGGTGATTAAAAAAAGACACAATATGTTGTTAAAAGGAACATAGCCCATTCAGGATTTATGCACCGACAACATTTCAGCAACATGTGATACAGTCAAAAATGTTAAAATAGCCTTTCTATTTCACAAGGAAAGCAAGGATATTAGATTGATTCTGTTTCCATAACAGTACATCTTGATGGTTTTATTTTAGCTTGACCATTTGTCACTTTTTTTCTCTCTCTTTCTCCTCCTCTAGGATCAGGTAGGGGAAGGGTGATGGGGGGAAAAGAGGGGTGGAAGCAAACCTATTGGGTTTGAGACACTGAAAATTTGAATCAGAGCATCAAATTAGACCACATTTAAGGAGGCTGGGATGTTAGAATTTGCCAACTTGCTAATCACTGCCTTCTTTCAAGGTGTAGTTCCAATAATGTATAGCACTCTGAAATCTAAACAAGGAGATCCTAAAGAAGTCGTCAGCAAGGTCTGAATGAACCGATGACAGGATTTCACTGTTTCTCTGCTGCGATGGCATTTTGCTATTTGCCACTGTCCTCCCACCCCAAGCAGGCACAGGGGAAAAAAAAAAAAAAAAAACCAAAGCCCAGAGCTGTACTCACCAGCCTTGATGTGGACATCCTGACTTCTAATTTTCCCTGAAGGATTTTCAGCTGTGCAATAATAAGTATTATCATGGATTAAGGTACTGAAGCTTGAAGGAGGGAAAGGGAAAATTTGGAGAGTGCCGTTGGGGTGGACGTGGCGGATCCCGGGAACATCGTAGATCTCCTCGCCCGTGGCTAGGTACCATCTGAGAGTCACAGGAGGGATGCCTGCTGCGGGGCAGGGCACCAGAGTCCCCGTGGTGCTGGCAAACACTACCTCTTGCAGAGATGCATTGACAAAGTAGAGGCTGGAGTGTAGGTCTTCACTGAAAACTGCAAGAAGACAACACAGGGATCCACTGGTAAGTAAAACATGCCTTTGACATTTGCAGTTCAATCAATCTGGCCTCAGAACATTATCTTGAAAATTAATCATGAGCCTCAGGCTCAAATAAAACAAAACAATTCAAATTTTCTCTAAATGCTATGAGCAGAGAAGCTGATACTAAAATGTAAGGTGCCATCCTAATCTCACATTTTGTACATAAACTGTTAAGTTATCCTGGATGCTAATTTTTAATAGATTAGTTTTTTGCCTCGTGCCTCAAGCCCTGTTCTGTCCCCATACTGATCACTATTGGACTGCATATATTTTTTATTCACTTATTGTCTATCTTCTGTCACTAGAGATAAGCCTCATGAGGACAAGGTCTTGATTTACTCCCACTATTACTTGGAGCATAGAGCCCAGCTGTCAATGGACTCTCCGTAAAGGGGAGCTGAATGTGTCAATGCCTAGATCCTGTTGCTTGGATCAAATTGCTGTCATTAGTAGGTACAGTCAGGGTTATTATTGAATAAAATTAACCACATTTTTGATTAAAATTGAAAATCACATGTAAAGCATTTTAAAAAGCACCATTGGTTGCCAGAAAATAGATCGTCAAATCAAAATGCACTTTTTATTGAAAATATGATGAAACAATAAAGAGAATTTTGACAAAAGCATGACTCAAGTCCACCAGCACACAGTGTCTGTTTTGATTTTCACATTTCCCTTCTGGTCTACCTGCCTCTATGCCTTATCTATATAATTATATTGTGTTAAAGTGTACATACATAAAATGTACCATTTTTATAACTGTTTCATTCTTTCATACATCGTTTACATAATTCCATTGTTCTATACCGACGTCATAAGTAAATATCAGTGAATGCACAATTTATACATATTCTTATGAACTCTTTTCCTGCTCTTCTCATTTAAATTGTTTCTCTTTTACTTCTACAAGTAAATATCAGCAAATGTGTTCATACACATTTGGCTTTTTAATTCATTTAAGGGCCTATAATAAGTGTTTATGGAGTGTTGGTTATGTGAAAAAATAAAACTTAACTTCCAGAAAAAATAAAACTTGACTTGTTTATAAGTTAAACAAAAGATTTATAAATATAATGAAGTCCTACTTGTTACATGTCTGAGCTTCTCTGTGACTTTTTCTTTTTTCTTTTTTCTTTTTTTTTTTAGCAGAGAGCAATTTATTAGGCAGAGAGAGAGAGAAAGCAAGCTCCCACACTGTTGTGGGAGGGGAATCCAGAGGGGATATCCCCTCTGTGACTTTCTAAAGCAGGTGCATACCTAGATACATATTTGTAAGAGACCCCAGATATTTCGAATGAACTTCACTGGGCAGAAGTGAGAAGAACATTTCCTGGATGCTTCATAGTACTCTGTACTAGACAATCTTATAACATTTGCAATCAACAGCAGCTCTGCTAGGTAAATAAAGACTCCACTGTGCAGACGGTGACATGGAGATCCCAGGGCTGTCACTGGACCGAGGACACAGCGCTAGGAAGTGGCAGAAGCAGATTCAGTCTTTCTGATGAAGGTTTTGGTGGTTTGTGTTTTCTCATCTTAGAACCACATGTGGCATAACAGTCTCCCTCATTTGGGTGGGGATTAGAGGCAGCTCTCTATGGAGTGGGCCTGTGGCCTGAGCTTCCTGATCTAGTCTTTCTCCATGGTGTGGGGCTGAAGGGTCACAGGCTCCTGACACGTGCCGGGGTTGCTACCAAGTCTGTGTGATAAAATATGTATGCCCCTCGCTTTGCCTAGAGTTAACTGGCATGATTTGGTAAGAAAAAGATAAAGAAATTAACATTATTTACAAAGATGATGGGACTCATAATAACAAGGTTTAAGCTGCTCACTAAATGTGAGGGTAGCGGGTGGTCCACCCTTTGTAAATAATGTTAATTTCTTCATCTTTCTGTTTATGGGTTCCCCAAAACATAACAGCCTGAGAGTCTTCGTTGTGTCATTGCCTTATTCAATGTAATAATTATTGCTTATAATTATTTGAGGAAACACAGCATCCAAGCATTGACACAAGGCTGAACAGATGCGGTTGACTCTACTCACAGCAAGATGTAAGGCACATTCTTCCCTGTTGCCACTTGAAGTGGACACTGTGTGGCTCTTTTTCAGACTTCCTCTCTCAGGCCAACGCACCCTGCCCCAAAGCAACTGGCAAGGTCCTCTGCCGAGTCCCACACTGGAACCAGCCCCAGTGAGAGGGAACTGCCTTGTCTGAGGCCCACAGGGAATGACTGGTCAAAGGTGGCTCCACAGACCTGGCCCGCTCATGTTAAGTTGCAACAATGCTGCAGGTGCATCCCACCTGAGACCACTATTGCCACAGCTTTGCAGAGAAGATTCTCCCTCCACTCATTCTGCCTTCCTTGCAACCTTGCTGATGTGCCTTTTGAGAATACGCTCCCAGGAGGCCTTCATCCTGTAACTCTTCCTCTGAGCATCTCCTTTCAGGTAACTCAACACAGGACATGAAGTGAGGCTTTGCTAGTTACCCTCCACAACCATGTATTTCTGAATTTTTTTTTCTATTTTAAATAAAATAATCAGAAAGTGCCAACTAACATTCCCACGTGAACTCCCCAACAGAATATGAGCAATAAATAAATTACTCCAAGATGGAAGAAAGCACTAAGTGTAGATTATCACTGGATTAAAACATTTTTATAAGCAATAATTATTACATTGAATAAGGCAATGACACAAGAAAGACTCTCAGGCTGTTATGTTTTTGGGAGCTCACTGAATCTGGACAGTAACAGTATGTACTTTGTTTTATGAAAACAAATTCATGTGAGAATCTAACATTTATCTACTATATAAACATTTTGATTTTTTTAGTTAAACTTCACATATGCAATGAGCTAATACACACAAGCCTGGCATGCTGTGTTTTGTAATGATAGTTGGTGCATTCACTGTCTCTCATCTTCATTTTCCCCTCTCATAATTAATGTGACATATCAAACTTGCGTTGATAATATAATGTAAACTTTTGAAGTATTTTTGGAATTTCTATTTTACAAAATTATGTCTCTTTTAAGTAGATTGGTAGATTGGAGTTACCTCTCAGGGTTTAGTAACTGACTGTATTGAAGCTGAGACAGAGACAGAGGAAGGTGGGGGGTTCAGACGAGAGCCTTTAGCAGAGATCCTGATGTAGACAGATGCTTACACACCACAGCCCCCTTCCATTATCAACAGGAAAGCCTACATACTGATGAGAATTCTCCTCCCCTGTGAGAGCCACACCATGTAGATGTTCCCAGAGTAGAGGAGCCCCTGAAAAGATCCTCTTTCTCCTTGATCAGGGGAAGCATCAAAAGCTATTGTCAATCTGTGTGTCTCAAGAAGTGTCTTGTTCAACAGTGCTTGAAGTAACAATATGGACAATCTCACACTTGAAGACCTGCACCTCCTTGGGGATGTTGGCAGATGGCATCTACCTGACAGGTCCACCACTGGGGTGAGATCTGAGGGTCACTCTGGCTGTTAGGCCATATATGGCGCCAATGAAAACTCTTCCTTTGCATTGGTGTCATACAGGATGGAAATGTTACCAGTGTCAAAGGCTTCAATTGTAGTAAAGTTTATCAGTGTAAACACAGCAGTCAATGACACAGAATCCTGCAGGGCATTGAGACGTGTGTTGAGTCACAGTTACATTAGGACACTTGCCCTCATGTGCCTATATGGAATGTAGACTTCTATTTAGTAAAACTGAGATGGTTAACCCCTAACCTCACTAAAAAGAGAGGGGAGGGATTGCTCTCTCTTTTTGCACAAATATACCTCACACTGCACATTGCACAACTTTATTCTTTAACTAAGTTTAGTAAATATATCAATAAGTATGTTAGTGTGAGGATAAGGTGGGGCAAGTGTAATGAGATTCCTCGTCTATCAGAGCCTAGAAAGAAAACTCCATTAGGAAGAACTGTTAGAAACTTATGAGGATGGCATATAGTGGTCAAGAATTGGTATGGTGGAATGAGCTCATACATTTTGGCACTATGTCTTGTTAAGCAACTAAATGGTCACATAACCAGTCATTTAAACACTAAGTACCAGTGTTTGATTGTCCCAATGAAGAAAGAAGTAAGGGGAGGCAGAGAAGACATTAATCTAACAACTAGATGATCTAATAACTAGGTCTGAGGCACCCTCCATCGCTTGCTGCTCAAGCGGTCTCAGGATCTGTCCCCAGCATTGTGACAAAGTATTCCTCGGCTGCCACAGCCATAGCTCAAGTGGTCCCAGGTCTGGCTTAACCCGCTGCTCTGGAAGTCGTGAACTTTGGTGGCATCCATGTTGCATTAATTATGCAGGTGCATAGAATGCAACAGCTGTGGGGCATGGTGTCCTCCACCTAAACTTCAAAGACCTCCCAGAAAGCCCAGGGCCCCGGACAGAGACTTGTTTTAGAGGTGGAGCTGGCACAAGCAGTCCCCATTAGGGTAGTGCTGAGCAGAACTAATGGGCCAGAGCTCCTGCAGAGACTGTCCACTGGAGTAATGCCTAGTGGTGCCATGGAAGTGAGGCTGGCCCTAAGACCCCAGAACTGGAAAGCTATCAGCATATAACATCAGCCTGGGAGAGCTGCAGGCACAAGACTCCAACCCATGAGAGCTGCTGGGGAACTGAGCCCAAGAGCCCAACAAAGCCATCAAGGCAGTTTTTCCTGAGGCCATGGGGACCCAATCCCCACCCTAGTGTGCCCTGGGTGAGGGACATGGAATTAAACGGGATTATTATCCAGCTTTAAACTTCAGATTGTTTTCTCTGTCGGGAGTAGATTTACTTGGAGCCTGTTACCTCTTTCTTCCTGCCTCCTTCTCCTTTTTGGAAGGCAAATGCCCACCCTGTGCCTGTCCCACCACTGAGTTTTGGAAATAGATAACTTGCTTTGATTCATAGCTCACAGCTGGAGGGGATTTGCCTCTGGATGAATCATGCCTGAGTCTCACTCATATCTGATTCGGATGAGACTTTGGACTTTTAAATTGATGCTGGAATTAGTTAAGACTTTGGGGGTACTGGGATGAAATAAATTCATTTTGTATGTTGGAAGTTTTGAGAGGCCAGGGCAGAACACCATGATTTGAATGTTCCCACCGAAACTCATGTTGAAATTTAATTGCCAGGGTAATGATATTGGGAGGTGGGACCTTTAAAAGGCGACTCATAGGAGGCAGAGCCCTCATATATGGATTAATGCCATTGTCACAGGAGTGAGCTCCTTATAAAGTAATACACTCTCCCCCTATTTTCCTTCTGTCTTCCATCCTTCCACCTAGGATGACCCTCACCTGATGGCTTTGGACTTCTCAGCCTCCAGAGCCATAAGCCAAGTAAACTTCTATTGTTTATAATCCACCCAGTCTGTGTATTCTGTTATAGTAGCAGAAAATGAACCAAGACAGCAATTTATAAAAGTTTCCCTGTTCACAGTCATACATAATAGGTGACGCCTTTTCATATCGCTATATTAGTTTCACTACATGAGACATGTGTCTACGGGAAGCTATGTCCATGAGATTTAGCAACCTCCAGGTATCTTACTTGAAATATTCATCTTTTTTTCTCTTGGTCTCCATCACTGGCAGAAACCGAGTTTCGCCTCCAGGGCCAGGAGGGGCTATGTGGCTAAACTGGGAAGCACAGTGAACAGCATTTGTCAAAAGGTGGCAGAGAAAAATACATTTTGTATAAGTGATGGATCTTACCCACAGAGAAGAGAGGCAGGGGCGTTCATCAAGTCATAAGTGTTTGATAGTTTTCTCTCCCAACCATAACTAAAGTCTTTAGCAATGCTTCATAAGTCAGAATGTGAAAATTATTGCTAACTAAGAAATCGGTTCAGATCAGAAGCACAGTTAATAGTTCAACACGGCAGTTTTCAACTCAAATAAAAATGCTGATAGTAGCACTGTAATTTTACATTTGAGCTTTCTAAGAAACTGACATTACCCCAAACATATTGTTAGGAATGAGGTAACTGTCACTCTTCGAGGCTAATTAATTCCACCAGAATTCTTTTTTTCCACTACAGGAACTTATTATTCTATCAACCCGAGTGTGGGTAATTTGAACTAAGCAAAATTTGGTCATATTTGAATTTATCCTCTTGTATCCTAAAAGTAGTCTTGTTAAGAATAGCAAGTCTTTAAAAATGTAAATGTATACAAGAAATATTGCTTAATTAAATGTATAATTTCTTATTGAAATCCGCATTCCACAAGCCAGCTTGTGAAATTATTTAAATGACTGCAGGAAAAAAAATGATAAATAAATGTTTAATCCTAGTAGTTAAAGAGATAAGTGACCTATGGGGGATTACTGTCACTTCTCCTTATATTTTTAAAGCATTTTACATTAGTCTTTCTCCTTCATGCCACTGGGTTTAATAATGTAACATAAACTCATTCTCTAAGAGAAACATCATATGGCCACAGGCAAAAGAAAACCCAAACTATATTCCAACAGCTTTTGTTTCTTCCATCTAAGGGACCATCCATCTGCTTAAATAATAGCACTTCTTTTTATAGAGTGCCTCCTGCTCTTTAATACAGTAACATTTGCTCCCTCCAGTAAGGGCTGAAGCAGCCTTAATGTGAAGTGTGTGTGTGTGTGTGTGTGTGTGTGTGTGTGTGTGTGTGTGTGCATGTGAGCACGTGTGTGTGTGAAAATTCCTAAAAAAATAATTGTGGGTTCATAACAGAAAGCTAAATAAAACATTCAGCACAATCTTGTGAAATTCAGGGCTTAAAATCCTGGGGTACCAACACTATGGGAGCTAATGGGAGGGGCCTTGGAGAATGGTTTCCTCAGTTGCAGACTTCTCAATATTTTATATCGCTGTAACAGATGGCGTAACCAAGGCTCCAGTGACAAACATAAAGAAGAATGTTACACCAGAAAGAAAATAAGTCAATATTTTAGCTTTTCTTAAAATTCAAACAGGGCAGGGTGAAAAGAAGAGATGTGGGAGGAATTTTGCAGTAGGCAGTGACACAAGCATTCACTGACGCAATAATGTTTATTGAGCACCTACTAGGTACCAGGTCTTGTGTAAGGGCACAGTAATGCAAGGTAGAACAAGTCCTGGTATACTACCGTCAAGGACATTTTAGTCTGGAAGGTACTATTGTTCATGTAGAGAGGTCTGTTATAATCCTATTTGCTGAGTGTTGTGACAAAAACATTCACAAAATGCTATAGGAGCATAAGGGATAGAGAAACTAACCTGAATTAGGAAAAATAGAAACCATTTTCCAGAGGTGGAAAGAAAAGCACATTGTGGACAGAAGTCTTGAAAAAATATTAGGACATTGAGTTGTCCCAGTCAGGAGAGAAATAAGGTGCTGAGAAGCAGGAAGTTCAGTGCGCAGCTAAAAGTGTTGCACGATTTTGAGAGAGAGCTACAGATTCCTCAGATTCATTTATCCTGGAGATACCTCTTCAGCAACTACGTACCTGGCACTGTGTCAAGACCAGCAGCCACACTAACAACCAAGGCTTGGAAGGGTGCTGACCAGCAGGAGGTTACATTCCAGGTGCTGACTATAAAGTCACGACTGTAAAGAGTGTCAGGTGCCAAGCTAAGAAGCACGTGCTTAGCCCTACAGAAAGTATGGAGTTCTCCTCCTAGGCACATAACCCAAGAGAAATAAAAACATGTCCACACAAAACTGTGTACAAATGTTTAAAGCAGCTTTATGTATAATAGCCAATGATAGAAACAGCCTATGCGTCTATCACCTGAAGGAAGGGAAGCAAAATGTGGCTTAGCCTTACAATGGGATATCACTCAGCAATAAAATGGATTAAAACACTGGCACACGCTACAGTGAGGATGACCCTCGATTACAGTCACAAAAGGCCACATACTGTATGACTCCACTCACATGAACTGCCCAGAAGAGGGAGATCCGTAGAGACAGAAAGTCAATTAGTGGTTGACTTATGGTTAGGATAGAGGCAAGGGGGTGGGATAAGAGGGTGATAGCTCAAGGATACAGGATTTCTTTTGAAGTGATGAAAATCTGCTAAAATGGACTGTGGTGAAGGTACCTTATCTGTGAATACAGTAAAAAACCATTAGACTGTATACTTTAAGTAGGTTCCTTTATGGTATATAAATTATATTTTAATAAATTTGTTTTAAAAAGTAAGGAGTCATTGAAAGTTTTGACAAAGAACATCAATCTCCCAGATTGAAGTTTGAGAAAGTAAATACTGACTAGACAGGGAGAGAAGACTGCAGGCAGAAAGTCTAGCTACACTTCTCTGCTGGGGGTCTAGGCCAGCTGGGCATTGGCGGTGGGAAGGGAGAAAAAAGGCCTAATTATGGATATGTCTGACATGATCCTACCCACACTGGTGGCAGGGATGTGGGAATAATAAAAGTGAAGAAAATAAAAAGTCAACATGAGGCAAATTTAATTACTTGCATGACCAATTGCATAGTTACACTATTACAAAGGGAGCCTACAAGACAGAGCTGGTTGGTAAAAGAAACAACATGCCAGTTTCACTAAGGTAAACAGGGCACTGCCCTTGGGCCACCCAGTAGCATACTGGAAATAGGAGTTCAAGACCCTAGAGGCAGGTTTGGCAGCCAGAAAAATAGAACCTATCACTGGATGAGATATTCCAAGGAAAGTGTTGTATTAGTTTCACACTGCTAATAAAGACATACCCAAGACTGGCCAATTTACAAGAGAAAGAGATTTAACTGAACTTAACAGTTCTACATGGCTGGGGAAGCCTCACAATCCTGGCAGAAGGCAAAGAGGAGCAAATCATGTCTTACATGGCTGCCAGAAGGCAAAGAGAGAGAACTTGTGCAGGAAAACTTCCCCTTATAATAACCATCACATCTCATGAGACTCACTATCATGGGAACAGCACGGAAATGACCTGCCCCCCGATTCAATTATCTCCCACTGGGTCCCTCCCACAACATTTGAGAATTCAAGATGAGATTTGGGTGGGGGCACAGCCAAACCGTATCAAGTGAAAAGAACAAGAAGAGACAAAAACCAGAAGTAAATCCTAAGGGATAGGTAGTATTTTACAAGGTAAGGAAAATAATATTTGACAAAATATTTGTATCCCAAATACATAATGAACTTCATAAAACCAATATAAAAAGATAGTCCAACAAAAACGGACAAAAGCACTGGGTACAGCAGCTCATGCCTGTAATCTCAGCACTTTTGGAGGCTGAGGTGGGTGGATTGCTTGAGCCCAGGAGTTCAAGACCAGCCTGAGCAACATAGCAAGACCTTTCTCTACAAAAAGTTAGCTGGGCATGGTGGCATGCTTCTGTAGTCCCAGCTACTCAGGAAGCAGGGGTGGGAGGATCGCTTGAGCTCAGGAAGCAGAAGTTGCAGTGAGCCGAGGTCGCACCATTGCAATCCATGTTGAGCAGTGCTGTGAAACCTTGTCTCCAAAAAAAAAAAAAAAGACAAAAGGTGTGAACAGCCACTTCACAAAGGCCAATATATAAATAGTACATTAAAAAGTACTTCAATACCATTGTTCATCAAGAAAAGGTACATTAAAAGTACAATAAGGTACTACTACACATCCACCAGAATAACTATGATGGAAAAGAAAGAATATATTGAGGATCTTAAGAATGCGGAGCCACAGGACCCTCAAACACTGCAGGAAGGAATGTAAATCAGTAAAGTTATTGTGGAAAGTTATCACTATCTACTAAAGCTGAACACATGCATGCACTGTGACTCAAGAATTTCACTCCTAAGTATTTATACAACAAAACCACAGGCATATGTTCACCAAAAAAATACATGCTGAAATATCTACAGCAGCAACTAGTCGTAAGAGTCACAAACTGAAAACTTCCCAAATATCAACCAATAATACAATTGATATATTGATATATTTGCACCTTGCATCACTACATACCAATAACAGTGAATAATCTGCACATAAAATATCATAACTCATACAACTATAATGGTGAAGAAAAGCAAAAAGACACCAAAGGAATTTACACTGTATTGTTCCATTTATATCAAACGTCAAAATAGGAAAAACTAACCTATGATGTTGAGAGTGAGAATAAAGATTGCCCAAGGGGGTGGGGTCAGGTGTAGAGAATGGAACGGGACATGAGGTGGCATCCAGAGCGCAGGCTATGTTCTTTTTCTCGATCTCAGTGCTGAGCACACTGTATGTGTACACAGTGATTTGTGTGTATTTGACATTCCAATTAAAAAATTAAAAGAGTTTAAAGAAACTGGAAAAGAATCATGACGGAGATAAATAGGAAATTATGAGATCAGTAGCTGAAACCCTAGGGAGTAATGTCTTAGAAACAAAAAGACGTTTTGGAAAGTTAACCAACAGTTTTCAACAGTGTCAGTTGCTTCAGAGAGGTCAGAAAACATGAGAACTAAAACAGGCTATCAAATTTGCAAATTGGGTACATTCATTTTAAATGGAAATGCCATTGGGTTCAAATTACCTTTACTGATTTCACAGGAATATGTGAGTGGGTATGCTTACTAAAATGAACTGCTTGTGTAAAGGTCTTCCAAAATGAAGGGGAATATAACTCAGCCTTAGATAAACATATCTACAAAGCATAATATTTAGCTGATTCTGAGGCTCCAAAATGTTTTTTATATTTGAATAAATACTTAGAAATTCAGTGTCATCTGGATCAGACAATCACAAATGAGTTAAATGATGGGCTCATAATGACTTGGAAAGCATTCCAAGCTTCTGTGAAGTGATTCCAAGTCAGGTTATAAAAATGTGCTCATATGTTATAGCAATTGTGCCTTTAACTTTAACATTTCAGTCATTCTATCTACTCCCAAACACTGAAATGATGTGCAACTGTCATCACTTAGAAATAGGAAATTCTTTCTCTGTCCATCATAAAACAACAAACAAACAAAAACACAGAAATGAGAACTGAATTTATTGTGTCTTAACTAAACCTCCAGGCAGTACAGAACAACAACAACAGAAAAAACCATGAAAGAAGGAAACAAAGTGGGCCATATGAGTGCTTCAGCTTACTTCCTGAGTTTCTAAGATAATTCCAAAAGGAGGAAATTTAAATAAAACTTGGTGGAATTGTGGAATTAGGGAGACCAAGTGTGACACTTGAGGGGATGAAGGCTGCTAGATTTTACAAAGCAGAGAGAAGGAAGTTATATATAAAGAGAGCTCCAGAGAGCTGAAGAAGCTTCCCTTTGATGAGTCCTTAACTGTGTGCTGACATTTGCATGTGTGTAAGAAAACTACCAAGGTTGGATAAGGAACACCAGAAAGAATCAGGTAAAAATCTGTGAACCTCACACAGGGGAGAAAATAGTTCATGTTTCAACTAGAAAAAAGAGGTAAGAACTTCTAATAAATGGAACATCAGATTGAGTACTCGAGTGTATCACACAGCTGCAGGGTCCACATTAGTCATAACAAAATTTAAAAGTGATCCTAGAAGGGAACAAACTGAGTTCAAGTAATTTAACTGCACAACAAGAAAACTTTGATAATAATTAATAGAAAACAACAATCAATAATATAAAATTTACAATGTCTGGAATTCAGTAAAAAATTGGACACAATAAGGCAAATATGGCCTAGTATTAGGAGTAAACTATTTCATAGAGACATAGAAATGAGAGATGATAGAATTTTCAGGCATATTAACATAGCTCTTATGAATATTCTGCAATATGTATAAGACAGTAGGAAAAAGGAAGAGCTCACTGATGAGTGAAATGGAGAAAATACAGACAGCCAAGTGAGGAATAAAACAGTCAAATGAAACTTCTAGAGATGCAAAATATAATATATGAAATGAAAATTAGACAAATACGGTCAACAGCAGATTACGCTCTTCAGAAGAAACTGTCAATGAAACAGGAAACAGAGCAATTAAACAATCTTGCATGTTCTTCACATGTACCCCAAAACCTAAAATGCAATAAAATATATAATAATAATAATAAAAATAAAAATAAATAAAACTACCCAAATTAAAAAACAAGTTTTAAAAAGGCTTAAAAACAATAAACACAAAACTGCTGAGATGTGAGCCAATATCATTTAGCCTAATACATATATAATTGGAGTTCTAGGAGGCAAATGAGATACAGAAAAAAAGTCGAACAATTACTATACAGAAGTTTCAAACTTCAGTGAGCACTAGAATCTCAAATATCCATCAAATTCAACAAACATCAAACAGAAGAAGCATGTAGAAAACCATAACATGACACATGATTAAATTGTTCAAATCCAGTATAAAGAAAAAATCTTAAGGCAGCCAGATTAAAAAATAAATACATGTTACATTTAGAGAAACAAAGATAAGAATGACAGCAGACTTCTCATCAGAAACAATGCAAAATAGAAGACAAGGAGAGAGAAATTTGAAGCATTTTTTTAAAAGAGAAAGGAAAGAAAAAACTGTAAAACTAAAGTTCTATATGCAGAAAAAATTTCATACAGACAAAATTACTTTCTAGACATTCAAAAGCTGAGAATTCATTGTCAGTAGACTAGCAATACAAAAAAAATATTAAAGAAAGTCTTTCAGGAAGAAAAGAAATATCAGAGGGAAATTTGTAACTTCACAAAGAAATGAAGAGTGACAAAAATGTTAAACATTTGGGTAAATACAAAATCATATTTTCTCACTTTAAACAAATTGTCAAAAGATACATTACTGTTAAAGCAATAATAATGCAGTGTGAGGTTTGTAACATATAGATAAAATGAATAACAATAGTAGCACAAAGGCAGGAGGAAGGAGGAAATAAAAAATTATTGTTGTAAGGTCCTTCTACTATAAATAAGTGGTCTAATATTATTTGAAAGTAAGCCATGTTACTTGGAAGATGGATGTGGTAAACTCTAAAAGCAACTACTTACAAAGCAAAATAAAAACAAAACTTATATGTTAATCCTTTAATGCAGATAAAATTGTTCATTTAAAAAAAATCCCATTAATCCAAAAAAAGGCAAGAAAGAGAAAAATAAAGGAACAGAAGACAGATAGGAAAAATAGGAAGCAATTAGCAAAATGATAGATTTAAATTAAACCAAACTGATGATCACATTAAATATACATTGCCTAAACACTCTAATTAAAAGTAAAACATTGTCAGATCGGATAAAAAAATCAAGACCTAACTATATGCTATCCAGGAGAAATTCTATCATAGATACAAAGAAGCTGATAGGTTAAAAGAAAAAAATAGAAAAAATATAAGCTAACACTACTCTAAAGAAAGTTGAAGTGATTATATTAATATCAAAATAGATTTTAGAATAAGAAATATTACTAGGGACAGATGGTTATTTCCAAATGATAAAGTGGTCAATTCCTCAAGAGGACATAAGAATCCTAGATGTCTGTGTACCTAATAAAAGAGTTTCAAAGGACAGGAAACAAATCTGCTGGAATTAAAGTAAAAAACCTCAAATCCAAAAGGAGAACTGAGAGATGGATCTTTCTTTTTGTTTTAAGTGGTAACTACCAATAGAGTAACATGTCAGTGTTTTTTTGCTGAGATTTAGGTTGCATTCTTGCATGATGGAGGTTAATAAACTGTGAGTAGAAAAAAATTCAATGTCATCTCACACCTGTCATACACTAGGGTCTGGCCACACTGGTCTCTTCAGTGTCCTAGGTCCCACCCCCAACCCCCTTTCCAACTCAGGACCTGTGCTGGTACTAGGCTCTTTGCTGAAACACTTCACCCTTCTTTATCCAGTTAGCTCCTATGCATTCTTTGAATCTCAGCTAAACACCAATTCCTTAGAATTTATTCCTGGTCTTCTATCTTTTATAATAGACAACATGTCCTACCTTTCAGCTTCCTGCATCATATTTTCATCACTGTTTTCATAGCTATTTGGCATATGCACTCCACTACATTGTAATCTAGAAGAGGGCAAGCACACTTCATATGAGATGATGCAATCTTATTCTTAGAGGCAGCTGGTATGCTCACTAATACACAATAGAAGCCCTCATGTTTTTATTGAATGAATAAATGTTTAAAAGAAAAATATTATGGTTTTCATTCTATATATAACGAAAGAGATTCCTTTTAAGAATTAACACTTGATCTGTATTTTATATACATCACCTACTATAATCTAAATTCCATTATATAGATATCAAGGGACCACAAGGATGAGTGGCTGACAAAAAGAATTGTTGAGGTACTGTAAGAATACACTTCTGAGCTTTTAGCTACTTTGTTTAAGAATGTTCTTTTTATAAAATATTTGTACTGATTTTGCAACAGAAAGAAAAAGCCTGATTTTTGCTATGGGTTTTACAAAGCTCTGGAGAAAAAAAGTAAAAAAAAAAAAAAAATATATATATATATATATATATATATATATATATATAACACTATATATATATATATATAACACTATATATATATATATAACACTATATATATATATATAACACTATATATATATAGTATATATATATATATACTATATATATATATAGTGTTTCACCCAGAAAATGTCTGAATATTGTTTGCAATCCCCTTCTAGAGAATTATTTCCATATGTGTACAGGGAATTCATTTTAGAGATAAAAATCTCTCCATCCTTTTGGATGGATGAAAGTCACTCTCATTAACATTGCTGGGGGTTAAATGTACATTTTCAGACAGGAATACAGACTCTGTAATGAATAATATGTATGTGGTTTGCTATGTTCCAGCATTTACATTTTAAGCTCAAAAGTTTCAAAAGGCCTGAAAGTGGCTAGCAATTTGGAAGAAGCAGAAGACACAGTGAGATTTATGATCACAGGCAGTAAAGCACATGAATAAACCAAAATGATGTAAATGGCTCCTTAGGATTTGGAAGCATAAAAATTGGGGAGCAAGAATACAGCAAATTAATGAAGAAAGATTGATGAGTGCATGAAGAACATTAGCAGAAAGAACAAAGTGAGAAATAAAGATCACATCACAGTAATGTTAACAGGATTGTTTTCTGCAGATTAAAAGGCAAAGACTTGGAGAGAGAGGAAAAACAATTACAAAATTGAATGTCCAGAAACATGGCAACGTGAAATAGTAACCAACAAAGTAGTGAAGCAACAATAAAATAAGATTATCAAAGGGAAGGGGAAGAGGACATTAATCAAAGCCAACTGAACTATTTCTTCTATGCTTAAAGAACAAAATGAATTATAACCAGAGACTGCAGTGGTACCTTAGCATAAAAATGTAAAATTCAAGTCCAGTAATTTAACCTTTCACTCCAGCATTAAGTGAAAGCACTGAAGTGAAATGATAAAAAAACGTAAATTCTTCTTAGTCTCATTGACTAAGATACTGCTGAGTATTATTTTATTTTGCTAGAACTTTACTATGTAAAGAAATACTCCATTTTTCATTTTGCTCTGGCCTAAGAACTTACAGAAATCTAATGTTTTAAGTAATTTCTTTCTTCATGTAATGCACAAGATTTTTGTTTTTTTTGTTTTTTCATACTTTAAGTTCTGGAATACATGTGCAGAACATGCAGGTTTACTACATAGGTATACAAGTGCCATGGTCTATCCCACTCCGCACGCCCCCCGTCATCTACATTAGGTATTTCTTCTAATGTTAGCCCTCCCCAACCCCCCATCCCCTACTATCTCTCCCTCAGCCTCCCCACCCCCAGCAGGCCCCAGTCTGTGATGTTCCCCTCCCTGTGTCTATGTGTTCTCATTGTTCCACACCCATTTATGAATGAGAACATGCTGTGTTTGGTTTTCTGTTCTTGGATCAATTTGCTGAGAATGGTTTCCACCTTTATCCATGTCCCTGCAAAGGACATGAACTCATCCTTTTTTATGGCTGCATAGTACAGGTTTTACTTTATGCTTTAGAAACAAAATAAATGACAATTCTCATAAATGCAAATACACCTTAAGTCATAAGTGATGACAGTTTATTTTAATTTGAAAGATACTCTTGGAGGACTGACTCCAGTCTAACCTGGTCCCTCGAATTCACCAGCCTTTCCAGGTCTTGTTCTGAATGGGATGCCTGCTCACTGGCTTCCTCTAGTATGACTTCTTTTGGCTTTCTCCACTATGTTAAATCCATTGCCATTGACATTTCATGACTTCGAGCATCCCATCTCTCTTCTCCTGTGTCCTTAGAGTGTGTGTAAATTCCTTTATTTCCATTTTAATGAAGCTTCCATGGCAGGATGGGGGAGAGTGACAAAGTGTAGATGCCTCCAGTTGCCTTTTCTTGTCAGCAATGCCTACTGTCTCCAAAGCAGGAATGGACCTGACTTTATCATCACCTGTACTCATGCCACCTGATCCATTGCTATATTGTCACCCTTGCATATCAAGAGACTGTTCATGTATGTGACTTTATTCATTGCTAAAACATTAGTACCTTGAATGCAGCAAAGGGGGCATGGTCATCTTTCTACACCAGCTGCTCACAGAGCACTGAGTGCATGGACAATGAATCAACACTTAAATGTAACTGAAGGCAGACCTCTGTGGAGGTGGAAAAGCATTTGTTTGTGAGAAAAGGTGCCATCATTACTGGGGTTCTCTGTAGTTGGAATCTGCTGTCAGGTTCTGACCTAGGAGTGTGGAGACCAAGGGCCTGCCTTTTCTGGATCTCAGTGCAACCATTTATAAAGCAAGGTATGAGACTGACCTAGAATTCCACACTCAAAGTATCCAACAAGTAAATGAAGACAATTTTAGATAATGCAAAGTCAAATTTTTTTACCTCTCATGGACTCTTCTTCAAAAAGCAATTAAAAATGAATTAAAAGGTTGCAAACAAAGAAAGAACATATGATATGCAAAAAACAGAGGGTACAACATAGGTGAGAAACAAAAAGAATTTCCAGAATGACTGAAAGATAACAGGACAACAAACCTATAGCAGAAATCAGTCCAGGTTGAAGCAGAAAGGCTCCTGGAGAGACGTTTCCAAGAAAAAAATAAACATTCAAACATGCTAATGCATCTGAATGTATTAAGAGGAATATTTAGTCTTGTTGGAGAATTTGGGGAATGAATTAGTAACACATGCAGTGAAAACAAAGTAAACAAAGAAGTAAGTGATTATTAATCCTAGGGAAAACACAAAGCTATAATAGAAAGGAAAAAATGTTCATAATATACTATGTGGCTCAGTTGTAGCTAATATTTACATAGTCGTAATAATGTAAATCATAAATATTGATCTAACCCAAATGGTAGTATCATTATGTAGATAAAATAGAAGAAGAGGGCATTCATAGTCCATAAAATTAAGGTAAATCCATATCTGCACTTGAAAGATTAAGAATTTCAGTGTAAAAGATAACTTAAAAATATGGGTCTGAACACTAGAAGAGACAGCTTTAACAGGAAAATAAAGTACTCATAGAAAGCAAAGTCTATAAGTGAGTGTGTTTCTAGAGAGTCGGTCTAATTCCAATCATGATCAGAAGGAACCTGAACCAACCCTTACGCAGAACAGTGCCTTCGAAGTGGACGCTCCACAATGTGTCTGATTCTCTGCTGTGGTTTGAATATTTACCCCTACTAAAACTCATGTTGCAATTTATCCCCAATGTGGCAATATCGAGAGGTAGGACCTTTAAGAGGTTATTGGGTCATGTGGGCTTTGCCCTCATGAATAGATCAATCCATGAAAAGATTGATGGAGTAATGGGTTAGTTGATTAGTGGGTGGGTTGCCACAGAAGTGCGACTGGTGGCTTCATAAGAGGAGGAGAGAGCTGAGCTGGCATACCCAGCCCCCTCTTCTCTGAGTCCTCATCAGCAAAAAGACCCTCACCAGATGTAGCCCTTCAACTTTGGACTTCTTAGCCTCCATAATTATAGGAAATAAATATATCATTTCTCTATAATTCCAGTGTCAGGTATTCTGTTATAAACAATGAAAAACAAAATAAGACATTCTCACCTACATCAGTCAACATGGAGGTTTACTGACACCCCACAGGCTCTCAATGATGGAAAACACACAAGCAGAAATCTCACCCACAGAGGCTTATTTAGGAATCTCAAACACATAAGACTTTAAAAAATCTGTTGATTGGAACCCTGGTTAAATTGTTGCCCTAATTTCCTTGTCCACTTAGATATACCCCTGTTCTGGGATCCAGTGTTCTTAAAACTTCAAGAAGTTATCTTGTCTTCCTGCTCATGAATGTGAGTCTTCTGCACATTTTTTAGTATTTCAGAAAAAAAAAATGAGTAAGAGCCACACAAGGTACACTCAAAACTACTTTATCCTTAAAACATGAGAGTTTTAATCAAAGTAGTAAAGGGCATCATTCTTAACAGTCGCTCAAACCACGCACGCGGATGCTTGTAGAGGTCCATGTTTTCCTCATATCTTACATTCACAGCATCAAGAAGTCCCTTAGCTGTACCCTCAAAATCAACCTGCATCTGCCTTCTGCCATCTCCTCTGCCACCTCCCTGGTCCAATCCACCATCGTCTCTTCCCAGTACCCAATGGGTCTCTCTGCTTCTACCCTGGTCCCTTACACACACACTCTCATCCATCAGCTCCATCAGCGAGAGTGATCCAGTTAAGACAGCTCAGGCCATCTTTGGCCTCTGCTCCGAGCTTTCGAGGGCCCCATTCTCCAGGTAAAAGCCTGTCTTCCTATAGGACCCATCCTCACTGCTCCTTCTCTGATGTCACCTCCTACCACCCTCCCCAGGGTTTCCCACTCCAGCCACACTGGCCTTCTTGCCATCTCCAGACCAACCCTGAAGGCTCCCACGTCTGGGTCTCTGTACCTGCTCTCCCTGCAGCTGGGATGCTCTTCTCACAGAAACTCCCTGGCTCGTTCCCTCACCTTTCCAGTCTTGGCTGTGCCATCTGCCCCTCATGGATGCTTGCTCTGCCTGCCTGATAAAGGTGCAGCACCTGCACTGCTGTGGCTCCCCCTCTGACCCACGCCTACACTTGCTCTCCACGGCACTCGGCATCTTTAGTGTACTGTATCATTTACTTATTTGTTATATTTGCTTGGATTGTCTGCCTCTAAACCTATTCTAAAATTTTGGTCCCTAAAAAGTAGATATTTCAGTTGATTTTATTCCCTGATGTAGCCCCAATTCCTACAACAGTTTCTAGCATGTAGCAAAGTCTCAACAAATATTTAATACTTCTTGAATATAAGACCATTGGGCTAAATTCAATTAAATATCAATACATAAATCTTAGTGACATATAGTGTTTTAAAATTAAGCTTTCACTATAAATGATTTTTCTTTTGAGATGAATTTTCACTCTTGTTGCCCAGGCTAAGGTGCAATGGTGCAGTCTTGGCTCACTGCGACCTGTGTCTCCTGGGTTCAAGTGATTCTCCTGCCTCAGCCTCCCGAATAGCTGGGATTACAGGCACTCACCACCACGCCTGGCTAATTTTTTGTATTTTTAGTAGAGATGAGGTTTTGCCATGTTGACCAGGCTGGTCTCAAACTTCTGACCTCAGGTGAGCCACCCACCTCAGCCTCCAAAATTGCTGGGATTACAGGCATGAGCCACCATGCCCAGCCCACTATAAATGGTTCTTAATGCCGCCTGTTCCTTTGCACAGCATATTAGCCCTTCCCAAGTATTTTCACTTATCGTTGTCACATTTAATCCTATAAATGTTTATTTTTACAGACTATACTACATGAGAAGCCAGAGCTCCAGAGAAGAGAAGGAAATTAGTTATCCAAGATTCCATGTCGTATGTCAGCAAAGCACCAAGATCCCTGAGTGTGCGCCTTCACTTAGTGGTGGTGCACCTACACGCAACAATATTTCAGTCTCCATTGACATGAGTCACTAGCCCCATTTCTACCAAGAAAATATCACCAAGTGCATTATCAAGCTTTATATTTAGTTTAAAGCTGTAACTATTGCTTTTGTTCTTGGTATGATTGAATAATTAGCTTTTAAGGAATATACATTATGTGCTAGGATTATGCTAAGTACTCTAAATACAAAATCTTATTTTAATCCTCAAAATACACCTCACAGGCTGCTATTACTACTGTTTTTATGCTAGAGAGGAGAAACCGTATGAACTTTGAACTTTGTCGAGAGGAACAGAGCTGGGATATGGTGCCAGGTTGCCAGTTAAGCAGTGACTGTGTTTGGGCTCAGACCCCTTGGAGAATGAGAAGAAAGTTTTGTACTTTCTTATGAGAAAAAAAGAGCAGTCACACACAGTTCCATTTCCAGCTCCTTAAAGGTTCAAATCCCCACTTAAAACACTATTGATCTAAACACTGTTGCAGAATAATTATTTAAAATTCTCATAATAAGATGTGCTTTGGCTAAGTACACCGTTAGTCCTTGGAGCTCATTCTAAAGCCTTATAAACTGAATCTTGTTCCTTAATCACTTGCATTTAGATAGACTGAGGTTCAGTGATGAGATCCTTCAGTCAGAGCCACACAAATGCAAAACAAACTCTGCTAATATGTCTTTGGTTATGACATTTATTTCCTGTTTCTTTTTTGCAACTGTATTCTAAAAAATCTTAATGACCTACTTTCATATACTTCTTCCAGAATTAAAACTATGAACAAAAATTGAAACAACCAAAACAGAAAATATGGTTTTTAGAGCGGATTCTTCCAAAGACATCCTCTAGGCCAGATCCGTGATGAAAATCTAACATGTCCAATATACACTGTGGTATTAATGCTGATTTACAACTGCACTACAACCAAATCTCAGTTGGAATTCATTAATTTTGACAGTTTGCCTATCACACTAGAATGAATTCGCCGAGTCACAGAAACTTATCCGAAAAGAGGAGAATCACATTCTCCTTGCTATTAAGTATTCATAACAGACTGGAGTTGAACATTCTCAAGGCAACTAGACACACCATTAATAATCCCAGAACCTATGAAGTGTGGCTTGGGCTTCACTGAGCAGAACCCCTAGCTGCTCAGGTCCCTTTCCTTATGTACCTAATATGCACCAACCGGCTGTGTAATGGGCCTGAACAGCCCCTGGGGCACAGAAGTTCACAAAATAAAGTCCATTATTCCACATTGGAAATTTGCCTTGATTTGGACTTGACACTTCATTTGGAGAAATGTCCTGGAGGCATATTTTTTCTGGAAGGTTGGGGTTGGGGTGGCTAGCTGGCTGTTGCAAATGAATTCTGCAGAACATTTTTAAACTTAAAGGAATAAGACTTGTTAAATATTTCCTTCATGACTTCTGAAAATAAAATTGAGTTGTAACATCTGAAAGTTATTACTGGAATGTTTTAAATTAAACCGACCCAGGATCACAAATTTCCAAGAGAGGGTGTGAAGACAGTGCCAGTCACAGCATTTCCCACTGTTGGAAAAAAATCAAATCTTATCTGTAAAGACATAACTATTCTAATCTGATATGATTACAAGATTTTATAAGCAGGAAATAATTCCCATAGAGTCTATCAAGGATGCCCCAGGACCATGAGCCTGGCATGCTGTCCAGCCCATAATGCTGTCTCCACGTGAGGCCACTCAACGTGATGTGCTCGTAAGACTGTTGCCAAGACAACACAAACTGCAAGAGAGGAGGGGACAGGAGCAAGATCCCGGACTCACAATACTCCAGATTTCAAATCAGTACACTTAGAATATTTGCATATCTGGTGGCAACTACAATACAATGTCAACAATATATATAGCACATGCGGCTTACTCAGTGATTACTAAAGCTCAAAAAAGAAAACGTTACAAAATATTATGGAGTGATTCTGTTACCATCAGAAAAATGTTCAGCCCATAGGAAGTAAACCTATGACCCCAAGTCACCACCAGAAGAACTGTTTTTATGTTTGCATATTTGGACCAACTCTATGCATTTAAAAACAAAATAATTTAAATATTTGTTAAGTGTTTCTTTAAAGTATGAGGCCAGTAAACTAGAAGAACGTCAGAGGCAACAAATCTGAGCTTCAGTAAGGAAGGTTTGGCAATAGGATGTGAGCCATAAATAAGCATGACTGTTCTGAAGAAGTATTTAGGAATGGGTCAAAGTCAACCTTATAGATTCTGAAGTAACATGAAGTTAGGCTAGTATTAATTCTGTTGTATTAAATGTTTTTGTTAGTTGCTTAAACACAGGTAATATAGTAATAGGAGTGATAATGAGAATAATGTTAACAAGAAGACACTTTCACTAAATACCATGACAGATACTGCATGATCTCATGGAATTCCCCAACAGCCCATGAAGCAGGTGCCATCATAGTCCTCACAATAAGGAGGAAGAAGTCGAGGTTATAGCTCACAGGGGTAGTGGGTATATTCGTTTGCTAGGGCTGCTGTAACAAAATACCATAGGCCAGATGGCTTAAACAACAGAAAGCTACTTTTTCATGGTTCTGGAGGTTAGAAGTTCAAGTTTGCAGTATGCATAGGGTTGGTTTGTCCCAGGGCTTCTCTCCTTGGCTTGTAAAAAGTGACTTCTCGATGTATGTGCACAACCCCTTTTTGTGTGAGTCCTAATTTCCTCTTCTTATAGGGATATTGCTCATCTTTAATCAAGGCCCATCCTATAGGCCACATTTTAACTTAATTGTCCCTTTAAAGGCCCATCTCCACATACAGTCACCTTCTGGGGTTGGGGGTTAAGGCTTCAACATACAAGTTTTGGGGGGACAACATTCAACCCCTAACAGAGGGAAACAAGGATGGTGGAGGAACCAGGGGCCATCATACGGGACAAATGTAATAGAGTTCTGAAGATTCTGCAATGACTGCAGTGGGCAGAAGGATGAAATCTACTGTATGGCCCTGGGACCCTCCCTTAAGAATGAAGTTAAAGAGAAACAGACATTGCCACCATGTAAGGTAGAACATTTTAACAATTAGAACTGCCCAACATTGAACGTATTGAAATGTTTTCAAGGAGAATGGTGTATTGAAGATGCCAAGAACATTGAAGGTTGACTCAGCAATGTCTAGTCTCTTATGCATTCCTATTCAGAATCATGAAATCACGAGAAGAGTGCATATTTCTCTGCCTTAGAGTAGATACATTGATTCAATAACTTCATCTCCTCGGAGGCTCCTTGTCTGACTGATGTGGACAAGGGTCCTCTAATTAATCATATGTTAGCTCTGATTCCTAAAATAGCTCATGCAATTATGGAGGCAATTTCAAGTGAGCATGCTTTGCAAAATAAGTTACTTTTGCCCCTATACTTGTCCTAATTAGCTACATGTATCATAAAACTAGAAAAGTATAGCCTGAGTCCAAGACAAATGCATACAAATGATGAATATGGAACATTTTTTGAGAGGACTTAAAATGTGAAGAAAGCAATATATGTGACTATTATCACCATTTAATGGTACTTTGTGCGAGTCCTGGGCTTAGAGCCAGCACAGTGGATATGATGATCACTTACTATCGTTTCTACTGTTTTAGTCTCTGCTTTTCTTTGCTGGGTAAGATCCATGTGATTGGCAGGTCAGACGATGCATAAAGTGATTTGAGGCAATTACAGTGACAGTTAAAGATTAACATGGGAAAATACTCTCCTCTATTTTTTTCTTCCACTATTTGGGAAACTTTCTGTAGAATCAATACCTTTCTGACCTATACAAAAGAGGCTCCAGGTACAGCAAAACGTGCCAGGCACTGGGAGGGGGCAAACATGCATGCAGGCACTGGAGGGGCAAAAGGCCAGGTATTTGCTGCACTCAAATAACCCGCTGGAGAGGCACTTACAGAACAAAGGCTGGAGGCAAGGGACAGGGGAGGTATGAACTGGGAGCTCGGAAAGAACACAGGAGCCTGCTGGATGCTGGCTGATGGGACTGAGGAGGTTTGCTGCCTGCAGTTTCTTTTGTGGTTTCAATTCCCTACTCCCAGTCTTTACTTTTTGGAGAGATCTTACATTGGAGAAGTGGAATTACTCCACTGGGGGTAATTTTGCCTTTTTAGTGAACACTGGCAACGTTTGGAGCTATTGTTGATTGTCATGAGGGAGAGTTTGGGGAGTGCAATGTCATCTAATGAGCTGCGACCAGGGATGCGGCCAAACATCCTACAGTGTGCATCACAGTCCCTCCCAACGAAGAACCATCCAACCCAAAATGTCAACAGTGCTGCTGCTGAGAAACCTTGCATCCGAGCATGGTACCCATAGACTGTGGGTCCTTCTCTCCCTTTGGTCTGTGAGTGACTTACCTGAGAGGTGAGTTTGGGAAGAGAAAGTGGGGCACCCCTTTTATCCTCTCCTCTTGCCTCCCTGACCACAGGCATCATGCCCCCTGCTCTGCTCTGCTCCACTCTCCCGGTGGTAAATTGCAGTAGGACCCTGTCTGTAGTTGGGGGAAGGGCTCCAGGGGCCTGGCTCAGTTTGGTTCTGGGGTTTAGGATTAGCGAGGCCATTGCTGCCACCCATCAGTACCACATTCTCAAGCTCAGACTTTGTCATAAAGAGATGGTATTTGATCTCCACCTGACCCCTCTATCTTTCTCTCTCTGTTGATTCCAGATATAGGCAGGGAACTGGGGTGTCTTGGCATCCCTAAAACCGCAACATCAGTCACTCATGAATCTTAAAGTGATGATGGACCCTAACTCAATTAAACAAATGTCAATCCTTAATAAACGATGAGCCAAGGAAGCCCTGTGAGGATTAAATTAGAAGTGCATTAGATGTGACATGGGTCGTCTGGAAATCCAAGTCACCCCAAGAAATGGTAAATGTTGTCTAAAGATGACACTGAGACAACATTTGGAGGTTGTCTCAGTTGTCTCTTTCCTTGGATCCCCAATCCAAGGAAATCCCCACCCTAAGCTCTCCACTTCAACAGCATCTATCTAGAGATCAGGCTGAGAGCAGGAGGAGGAGGAGAAGGAAAGCGGGCACACTGCTTTCTCTTCCCAAACTCATCTCTCAGATAAGTTGCTTGTGGGCCAGAGGGCAAGAAGGACCCACAGCCTATGGGCACCATGCTAGGATGCAGGAAGCCTTGAAAAATACTTTTGAAAATAATCAAGAGCCACCTTGGGAAAGGCCTCTTTAAGAGACAACTGGCCGGAGCTTGGAGTCAAGCCATGCATACACAAAGGCCGCTTATCCAACATATGTAAATCACCGTACTTTCTTCCCACAGTGTGGACCTCAATCTGCCTCTTTGAATGTAAATCCAAATGTTTACCAAGCAGCCTTTTCAGAAAAATTCAACTGGGACCGCCATCTCAGCATTCCAGCCAGAGTTTCAACATGGCTGGTTCACACTTGATTTCCACACCCTTCTTTTCAGTTCATATCCTTCTTTCTTACTAATGTTGCATGAAAATGTAGACTCTGAGGGTTGCTTTCCTGCTTGCTTAATACGTGCAGTCTCTACTATCCCTCTACTTTGTCAACTCCACCTTCTTGGGTTCTGAATATTTTCCTGTATTCATGCAAATAGGAATGTGCTTTTCCAAGAGAAGGGAGTAGACAAAGAAGAGAATCTTGGATTTTGACTTGCTATTGTCACTAACAGAAATATTGGTCGGTTTCACATTTAAACTGGTCAACTATTCACAAATGAATTTAAAAAAAATTGCTAAAGCATGGAGAGATAAATTGGCAAAGGAACTCATTACTCTCCTCTCGTTCCCTGTACATATGTATTATCTGCATGTATCACATTGAAGTACACCGACCCATGTGTTTTTCTCCCCGAGTTGATTTAAAGTTCCAAGCAGGTAAGCACTGTGTCCTATTATCTTTGCATTTCTACCACCTAGTACAGCACTGACACAAACTAGATGACTATTTGTGTTTACGGAATTAAATTCCATTCAAAAGACACATGAGCAGACAAGTGGCAAGGAGAAAATACAACTAATTAAGGAACGTATAAAATGTACAGCAATTAAGGAAGCGTTACAAGGTGCCACAGTGTTTTCAATGTGCTTGCTTTCATTTGAAATGAGTGTGTGCATGTTTTAGAAAGCAAGTTGGTCAGAGGTATCAAGATCCCAAAAAAGGCTGTAACCTCTTGCCCAGTATTTCCACTTTGGGGGCCTATTCTGTAATACGAATATTTACCATTTGTGCAGTACCTAACTACATTCCAGACACATTGCGCTAAGAGACTTGAGCTGTCATTGCATCCTTTAACCCTCAATCAGCAACCACCAAGCACCTTATAGGTAGAGATACTCATTTTAAGAAGGAAAACAGATATCAACCAAAGTATCCAAGACCACAAAGGCCATGTGGCTAGAAAGTGACAGAGTTATGATTCAAACCCAAGTCTGTGGCATCCCGAGCTATTTTTTATTTACAGCACTTCTGATACCAAATGGGCAGACTTTTTTTCTCACACCAGCCAATTATCTTTGGAAAAGCAAATACATATCATATATTTTGGAACAATTCTGATACTCACTACCCAGAGGGAGTGCAGACCCCCCACCTCTGGCTTAAGGGCTCCATCCTCCAAGATTGCCCTCATTTTGGATGCCAGGTGCAAGTATCTGGTCCCCAGGCCACCCACACATCAGTCCAACTTGGATATAAAGTCAAGGGGATCCTATGAACCTCTTCCTTCAGTTTTGATAATTTGCTAGAACTGCTCACAAAACTCAGAAGAGCACTTTATTTAACATTATCAGTTTCAAATAAAGGATGCAACTCAGAAATAGCCAAATGGGAGAGATGCGTAGGGCAAGGTATCAGGGAGGGACACAGAACCCCCATTCCCTCCCCGGACACATCACCCTCTCTTCACTCAGTGATGTTTACCTACCCAGAAGCTTTCCTCTGAAGCCCGTCATTTAGAGGGCTTTATGTTGGTTCCATTACATAAGCATGATTGATTACATCACTGGCCACTGGTAATTGAACTCAACCTCCAGACCCTATTCCTTCTCCAAAAGTCAGGGGGTGAGCTCATGGGGGCAGTGGGTATATTAGTTTGCTAGGACTGCTGTAACAAAATATCACAGGTTGGGCAGCTTAAACAATAGAAATGCATTTTGTCATGGTTTGGGAGGTTAGAAGTTCAAGATCACAGTGTCCACAGGCTTGGTTTCTTCTGAGGCTTCTCCAATTTTGACCAACCTTCTAACTGTGGCTTGGACTTTTTGGTGAGCAGCCCCCATCCTGAAGGTATCTAGGGCCTCCAACCACCTCATTAGAACAAAAGGCTTCGTTCACACTTAACATCCAGGATATCTCAAGGGTTTTAGGTGCTCCTGTGCCAAGAACCAGGGACAAAGACCAAACATCTTTCTATGATGGCACAGATTTTTCAGGCCCAAGCTTCTTTCTTCTACAACAAATACCGAAATTACAATCTTAAATAGTGTAGGATTTTTTTTTGCACGAAGTTATTCTTTTTAATCTTACTTAAAAACTCTTAATAAAATTGAAAATTATCTAACTGCTGCACAAGAAGAAAATAATTTATTGCAGAGAAATCTTATGGAATATTATGGATCAAAAATTATATTTAAAAATACTCTGAAATACTATAGAAAATAAGGTAAAATGGTAAGCAGAAAGAAAAATTACAGCTACATTGTGATTTCAATCAGAAAGCAATTTTACACTATGGAACAAATACTCTAAGGAAGATTCTAGAATTATGGGAGTTAGGACAATAGACAATATTTTCCTTTATTCTAATTTCTTATTTTATTAATAGATTGCTTTACTAGTGAATTTCTTGAATTCTGACTCTTAGTTATAAAGTATAAGGCAGGCTTTGATTTCACTGTAAGCCAGAAATGATGTATATTATAGGATCACAAGCTTGTAAAAAAAAGTAGAGACATACAGCTTTATAAGGAAATAGATCAATATTTTACCCAGCTACTAGAGAAGTTTGCTTTTAAAAACTCAGCAACTGGCCAGGTGGTAGCTCGCGCCTGTAATACCAGCACTCTGGGGGGCGAAAGAGGGGGGATCACCTAAGGTCAGGAGCTCTAGATCAGTCTGACCAACATGGTGAAACCCCATCTCTACTAAAAAAAAAAAAATACAAAAATTAACTGAGCATAGTGGCGCACACCTATAATCCCAGCTATTCGGGAGGCTGAGGCAGGAGAATCACTTGAACTTGGAGAACAGAGGTTGCAGTGAGCCAAGATCATGCCACTTAACTCCAGCCTGGGCGAAACAAACTCCATCTCAACAAAAGCAAAACAAAAACAAACAAAAACTCAGCAACCTTTCTGGGTTCACGTGTCATGACTGCCAAGCAATTATAGGACTGATGGCTAAGCCACAAGGGAGAGGCACACAATCTCTGCAGGCAGCAAAAGCATCTCATTCTCTGCTGGCTTAATGGAGCCTGGCCACATCTGGTATCTGGCTGACCTCAGAAGGGGCTCTGAGTGAGTTCTGGGCTCCCAGTCTTCCAGCCCATTTCAAGGTGAGGTGCAGCCTGACCTCCTGTCATGTAAAAACTATCTTCCTTTTCTCAAGGCACAGTCAATACAGTGATCCTCCCAGTCAAGTCTCCCTTTCTGACCTCACTTTAGTCTGAGAGGTAGCTCTCATTTCCAGGGGAGTGATGGCCTTCGAGGGATGCTATGGTTCCTACTGGTGTAGGTTTCATTCATGTTGAATGAATTTCATAACACGGTCATGGCACAGAGAAGGGTCTGCTCTGATATGTACCCCCTCCCTCTAAGCTAGCAGGCATTTGTGTCTTGCTTAGGAGTCCCTAGTAGGAGTCTCCTAAGACTCCTAGTAGACTCTCCTAGTAGACTCTCCTACTCTCCTAGTAGAGTCTCCTACTAGGAGACCCTAGTAGTGTTCTTTGGTTGGTGGGTGTGCTTCCTCTACGTAGCGATTCGGGAACCTTGGTTCTTGCCTTTTGGAGACCTCTCACGTCCTCTATCCCATGAGGAGTAGTGATCGTTCAACGACAGATTTCAGGGCCCCACCCCAGAGAATCTGATTCAGGTCAGGAATAGGCCACAGGTTTTGCCCATCTCACAGATCACCAAGTGGTGCTGTTGCTGCAAATCAGGGGACCACACTGGGAGAACCAAAGTCTTAGCACCAGACTGCAGAGAATAAAATAGAGAATTTGGTGGTACTCACAATAGTACACCAAGCTGCACATTAGAATCACCTGATGGAGAGTTTGAATAAAAATCTGGGCCAGGATCCTATTGACAGAGATTCTGATTTATTTGGTCTGGATGGGGCTATAGTGTAATGACACTTTTAAGAAGTATCCAGGTGAATCTACTGAGCAGCCGGGTAGCTAGAACCTGCTGGTCTAGAAAAGGCATTCTCAAATTTCATTCCTGCTTCACTACCAAGGCATGGAAGGGACATCATTTTCCCTCACCACTCCTCAGCAGTGGCCAGTCACAAGA
>PVKP010012767.1:0-57328 GCA_004027715.1 Plecturocebus donacophilus | reverse complement strand
CTTCCTGTCTCCATTGTTAAGCACAATTATTGGCATAAAAGAGGTTTTTAATACCCATTTTTAGACTGTATTCTAGCCTGGGCAATAAAACAAGAATCCCATTCTCTCTCCCTCTTTCTCTTCCTCTTTCTTTCTCTCTTTCATTCTTTTTTTCTTTCTTTTGCTGTTTCTTTCTCCTTTTCTCTCTTTTTCTAAAATGTCTTCCTCTTTCTTTCTCTCTTTCATTCTTTTTATTCTAAAAAAAAAAAAAAAATCTACAGTAACCTGTAAAAAGCATGACTAAAATAATCATGATCTGTTTTAATTTGGTTACTCATCCTCATAATTCTTTATGTTTCACAGGTCAAATGAAAAGCCAATCACAGAAGACATTTTCTTGCCCTCACCTGTAAGCTTCATCTAAAGACATGTCCATCCTCTTCATGATGTAGGCGATAGCGATGGTGGCAGAGCGGGAGATCCCAGCCAAACAGTGCACTAGGACACATCCATTGGAGGCTTTTGCTTTCTCTGTATGAGTCAAATTCAAGAAAGGTCACTACTAACAATTGTGGTCAACAGTGAACTCTTGTTTCCATTTACTTACTCAGCGTCTTCCACCTGAAAACCTCTAAGCAAATCTCATCTGTTTACATCCTATTTATCCTTGCAATATTCTTCTGAGGAGGTAGGGAAGAGAATTCCCTCACTACTGACATGCAGGACAGCTGGGGTCCAAAACTGTTTGTTAATAAGCAATCTGTTAGTAAGCAAGCTACTACTCACGTTTCCTGACTTATGTCAGTATTTTCCCCTACTAAGATATGGCTAATGTTTAGTTTATTCGTGTTATCTGACATTTCAAATTTTTCCCTGATTACATAAGAGATATAATTAAATTTTTAATTTATGATTATTTTGAGATAGAGCTTTGCTCTGTTGCCCAGGCTGCAGTGCAGCAGTGTGATGTCGGCTCAGTGCAACCTCCACCTCCCAGATTCAAGTGATTCTCCTGCCTTAGCCTCCGGAGTAGCTGGGATTACAGGTGTGCACTGCCACACCTGGCTAATTTTTGTATTTTCAGTAGAGACAGGGTTTCACCATGTTGGGCAGACTAGTCTCTTAACTCCTGGCCTCAAGTGATCCACCCACCTCAACCTCCCAAAGTGCTGGGATTATGGAAGTGAGGCACTGTGCCCAGCCTCCCTATTTTTCTTTAGGCAACTTTTCTGTATGCCATAAAATGGCTCAACTTTATTTACTAAATTTTAGAAGGAAACACTGTATATCCTATGAATCCAGTTTACCAGGTCACTTTAATGAGATCCAAGAGAATTTTTATCCCTTCCTTGAAACTCAGGAGTTACTGTTTTATTGCATTATCTTAATACCGCCCAACATGATGGAAGGACTCATGGACACTTTGCTAGAACCAAAGGACCAGGAAAATCCAAGCAGTGCTGCCATCTCTCACTGCCAAGGGGCTTAACAATACATACATGTAGCAGGGGATGAGGTTATTCCACACAGCCTGGAAGCTACTAACATATGGCCAGTTCTATGACTTCCTCAATTCTAAATAGTTACATGTGTGCTCAGTCATGAAGCTGAATTCTCCCCTTTTCATTCTTGGTAGATACTACGAAAAGTCTACTGAGCCTTGTGTTAAAATTATTACAATTAACAGATATGCAAAGAATCTTACCTTGGCAGCTGAATAATGCAAGGCTATTCAGTCTTACTGCCTGTTATAAATATTATAAATTTCTAGTGTTATGATTATCTATAACATAATTATTTATCATATACAAAGCAACATAGAGGTTTTGGGTAGTATATGAATAATCAAGCAGCAAGCAGCTTCCCCTTCTAAATAGGGAAACCAAACACAATAAAACAATTACAAATGAATACCAAGCAACACTCAAAGAATTGTATGCTATACAAATGAGAACGTATAAAGCCGTGTATGCACAGTCTCATGCCTCCCGGTGCCTCCAACGTCCCCTTCCTTCTCAGCTGTCATTTACCCCATGGTACTCTCAGTGTTCCCTTCCCCTTCTGCCCTACTGCTAAGAAGCTCAAAGCTAAGGTTTCTACTCTGTTTCAGTAAGAAGTTGCAATTCACATTTTTTTTGTCAGTTACTGTACCTTTCCTAGCCCCATATTACTTGATTCTTGCTTTTTTTAAATCCCATTTTAATGCGTATGTGTGAGAATATGTGTATATTTTGGTCCTAACCTATTACTGAAAACTGCTTCAAATCCTTACTGGAAGTAAGGCTGGGTTTGTTTTTGTTTTTTAACGTTGACAATACTCTCTCATTAATGTTCGAAATTATCTCAAAAACTAGATTATAACGACCTAGAAGGACCTTGCTTGCTTCTACTAGCATTCCCCTAAGGGATTTAATACTAGGCACGTGGTAGGCATTCAGCTGATACCGGCTGACTGATATATATTTTTCAAAGCCATTTTTATAAAAAATATGAAGAAGGCTGGAAGGAAATAGAACAATGACAGTAACATGTTATCATCTTGAGGTTACAGGTTTCTTTTTCTGTTTTTCAAATTTTCTGCAATGTGCTTACGACTGCTTTTACAACCACAATTCTTTTGATGACATCTTTTAAAAATTAACAAGTGACTAAACTGAAGTTGAGGTTCATTAGCACACATCTCCGGAGACATGAGCCCTAAACTGTGCCTTCAAGCAAAGGAGTTAATACACACAGACATGGAAGAGAGGAGAAGGGAAGTTTGTGCAAGAAAGCCCTGCAGTGGGACTGAGCAAAGTGCTCAGAAAACAGCCTGCCTTGGAGATGTAACCAGAGAGAAGGTTTCAAAGGTGGGGAGCAGGTGTTGGAGGATGTTGGGAATGTCAGGCTAATGGCTACATTTCTTTTTGAGACAGAGTCTCACTCTCTTCACCCAGGCTGGAGTGCCATGGCGTAAACATAGCTCACTGTAACCGTGAACTCCTAGGCTCAAGCGATCCTCCTGCCTTAGCCTCCCAGCTAGGACTACAGGTACACACCACCATCCCTGGCTAAGTTTTAAAATTTTTCTGTAGAGTCAGGATCTTACTATATTGACCAGGCTGGTGTCAAACTCCTGGCCTCAAGCAGTCCTCCTGCCTCCGCTTCCCAAAGTGCCATGATTATACATGCTGCACCTGGCCAAAGCTACCTTTTTAATGTAAAAAACTAAGGAGCCTCTTCAGGTTTCTGAATAAAGAATAAGAAGGCAATGATGATGAAAACTGGAAATAAGCAGGTGGCCGTTACAGAAATTAAGGCTAAAATCTAGGTTAAGAAAGGGCAGAGAGAACTGCAAATGAAAAGGGCAAAGACACAGTGAGGATGACAAGTCACAAAGGCTAAAAAGAAGGAAGTAGTAACTAAGAGGGGTATAGAATCCAGCTCAAAGGACAGAAAAAGGGAGGAGCTTCAGATAACAATTTAAAAAATACTTATTAATATCCAATTTTAAGTCCAGTATTTTACAAGGTGTTCAATGCACATAACTATCTATTTTACTCCTTTTTATCTTCTCTTTTTTCTTCTTTTTTTCATTTTACATTATCTATTTTAATCCTTACAATATCCCTACAAGGCAGGTAAATTATCTACAGTTTCCAGATCAGAAAACTGAAGTGCATGGAAGTTTGAAGTAACTGAACTCAAACCACTTCACTAACAACCAGCGTAGGCAGGACTCAAATACAGGCAGCTTCCCTCCAAAATACATGGTCCTAATCACCTCCCTATGTTGTGTCCATGCAGTCATGAGTCTGGCATAGGAGAGCTGGAGCAGGAGCCCAGGAGACAGTGAAGAGAAAGCAAGAGGCTGTATTCACAGCCAGCTGGGTTTGGGGGGGCACCTCATGAGTATCCCATAGCACAAACGGGCAAACTCTGTTACTGGCACATTAACTTTTAAAAGAAAGACAAAATTCCACATAAACCTGAGTCTGTCCAACAAACCCGGAGACTTACTGAAATCTAATCTAAATAACAAAAAGAAAAGAAAAAAAATCCCTATGAGTCTATAAGTCATTAAGGGGGTACATCTTCAGATGACATGCTACGACTAACCATGGCTTAAAACGCCACGAAGGAGAAGACCAGCAATTATAGTGAATATAGGCTGGATTCAAAAAGTGAGATTTTGCCTTGAATTACTTGGATGGGATAAGGACCAAGCAAATGAAATACTAATACATATTTGCAGATATTCTAAGCAAATTATGTGTTTTGTGTGTATGTGTTTAACCAAACTGCAAAGCAGTTAAAGTTCTTCTGTATGAATGAAAGTGGCATGATGACCCCAATATCTCCCATGAAAGGAGAAAATAAGTTGGGAGCAAAGTTATTCATATTCTCTCTTCTCTTTTCTACTAAACTTTGTCTCCTAAAGCCTACACATTGTCATGACTTAAGAAAATCATGTTCTCTTCTAGATAGATTTTGAAATCTCATCTTTAGCTGAAATTAGAGCCAATGTCTCTGGATCAATGTGATGTGCAGTGGGAACATTACCCGTAATTGTTTTGTTTTGTTTGAGTCGGAGTCTCATTCTGTCACCAAGGCTGGAGTGCAATGGCGTGGTGGTCTTGGCTCACTGCAACCTCCACCTCCCGGGTTCAAGCAATTCTCCTGCCTCGGCCTCTCAAGTAGTTGAGATTACAAGTGCCTGTCACCATGGCCGGCTAATTTTTATATTTTTAGTAGAGACAGGGTTTCACCATGTTGGCTAGCCTGGTCGTGAACTCCTGACCCTCAGGTGATCTGCCCACCTCCGCCTCCCAAAGTGCTGGGATTACAGGTGTGAGCCACCATGCCTGGCCAATTGTTATTTTTTAAAGAGGCAAAAACTGAATGATTTGCTGAATGTTTTCTAAAAGTACAATGGGGAGGGTTAACTTGTGGGAGTTTGTGATTTTTTTTTTTTTTTTTGAGAGATGGAGTTTCACTGTCACCCAGGCTAGAGTGCAGTAGCGCGATCTTGGCTCACTGCAACCTCTACCTCCTGGATTCAAGTGATTCTCCTGCCTCAGCCTCCCAAGTAGCTGGGACTACAGGAGTGTACCGCTGCGCCCAGCTAATTTTTATATTTTTAGTAGAGATGGGGTTTCACTATATGTTAGCCAGGCTGGTCTTGAACTCCTGACCTCAGGTGATCCACCTGCCTCGGCCTCCCAAAGTGCTGGGATTACAGGCGAGAGCCACTGCCCCAGCTGTTTGTTTGTGATTATTTTAATGTGAACTAAGTCATTTATTTTCAGATGTTTCACAGAATGAATCCTAATTGAAGATGAAACCCTCAGCAACCTGGAAACCTTGAAAAAAGACAAGTGTTTTAGAATTACTCAGTTCCAAAAGCATTACCTAGAATATTCCCCTCACAGGTGAAAATTATACTATGGGGCGCTTAATATACATAATTCCACTTTTTTTTTGTTTTTGAGATGGGGTCTGGCTCTATTGCCCAGGCTGGAGTTTAGTGGCACAATCTCTGCTCACTGCAACCTCGGCCTCCTGGCTCAAGCAATCCTCCCACCTCAGCCTCCTGGGTAGCTGGGACCACAGATGCGCTGGTAGAGACAGGGTCTTGCTATGTTACCCAGGCTGGTCTTGAACTCCTGGGTTCAAGTGATTGCTTGGCTTGGCCTCCCAAAGTGCTGGAATTACAGGCATAAGCCACCATGCCTGGCCAATTCCACTTTTTTAAAGGAACTGTTTCTTTTATTTTTAATGACGGTAACCAATTCAGAGTATTTAATTATGGATTAAAGTGCTCAAACTTACATAACTAAGAGAAAAGAAAATCCTCACATGGAACATCAAGAGTCACGCACTGTGGTATGTTGCTCAGGAGCTAGCAGTGTTTCTCCTCTTCTCAGCCACTATCCACTAAAGCCACATTCCAAATACACATCACCAATTTATCATCCAGCATATCTGATCCTGCGGCACCAAAATGCCTCAACAGCACCCAGGAGCCTGAAAAGCTCCAGAACTGAACAGGCCCAGGAAGCAGAACAAAGTATGCACAGATGAGATCCTGTCATGACCACTGCCGAAGGAATGACCAAATGGGAGTGTGAGTGTATTGACATTCTATTAGATCAAATATCCCTGAAATTATTGCCCTGTGGACCCAGGCTTAGAAATCTTGACATAAAGACTTAAATGTAATGGGATTTGTTTTCACAAGATTTAACTTTTCTCTGTGGAAAACATAGCAACAAGGCAACAGGGAATATTACTGAAGTTTCCCAAAGGCTTGCATAGGATTTGAAAAAGTTGGGGGAAGAATGTAACCCTAAAAGCTTAACTGATTTCCAAACACTTACAAATATGTAATTATAGATACTGTGAAGCTTAACCTTGGTGGTGTTAAACGTTAGCTAGAATGTCACAAGGCCAGTCCTTAGGGACAGTGTGACACGTGTTGCCTTGACCACTAGATGAGTAAGCAGCACTACGTGTTGTTTTCAGACTTTTGAAATAGGCTCCTTTTCTCTAAAGAAAAAAAGGGGGGCTGAGGGGGTACACCTACATATGAGACAATAACCCAAAGGACCTGTAATATTATTTGAGCTACTTACCAATGAAATCCACTGATTCATCCAACCACGGCAAAATTTTCTCACAAAAGCTGTCATTCACAGGCACACGCAGGAAATGAGACTCAGGGATAAAGTCAGGCTTTGGACAGGTATTGCTGGCATTTAACACATAACCAATCCCATTCTGCTGCATTAGCTCCTATGGAGAGAAAGAGCAGTTAAAGTGACTAATCATATAGTAAATGTGATCATTCTGAAAGAGTGAAGTTTAAAGCAATGATAAAAATGCCCATATTCCTTGAAATAAAATTCATTCAGATCAGTGAAGTCCACAAACCCAGCAAAAAGACATCTAGAGACAAGTTTAAAGCAAAAAAGAAAAAAAATTTAAGAACAGAGGCTACCGAAAATGATGTGCTCACCACACATCATTAATATAGTCAACCCTCTATAATCTTATTACTAGAGAGAGAGAAGTGGAACAAAGAAAGCAAAATCAAACAACAGTTTCTATGACTTTAGAATATATGGACACACAACATTTTCTTCCCACACAGAACATGCTAGTTCTCCAAAATACAGTTCTAGTCATTCTTCTCACTCTAAACATTCTCTTTGAAGGCTGCACTTATTTCCATAGCTTTAATTATCAGTTCTACATGCTGATGCAGGTAGGTGTGTGTGTGTAGGGGTGTGTGTGTGTGTGTGTGTGTGTGTGTATCTCTTAAATTTCCAACCTATATCTCCAGCTACTACTGGATATCAGAATGTTCCACAGGCCCTTCACATTTAAAATGTCAGAAACTAAACATATTCTTTCTCCCTTTTCTGCCCCAACTCCTGCTTCCTCTCTGTAATCCCAAAATTGGTTTAGGGTAATAACATCCAGCCAGCCAGCTGAGCTCAAAAATAAAATGGGGCTCCTTTCTCTTCCCCATGACCCTCATCCAAATGGCTGCCAAGTTCTTTTGGAATCACCTCTTCCATTGATCTTCTCCTCTCTATTCCCATTCACTGCGCAGTGGCCAAGATAACCAAAAAAGCCACTGGGAGCTCTTGAAGTTTGCAGTGGTTTTCTCTCCAAAGCATGTTCTGAACAACTAGAGGAATCCTGGTTATGATTAACCCCAGGCTGGGTGCTTTATCCATATTCTTTTCATTTCCTTGTGTCTCATTTCCTGCTCCTGTCCCATATAGCCCCAACAATGTCACATGTATACCCACCCTCTGTGCTTCTGTTCACACCATTCCTGTGCTTAAAAGCCCTGTCCCTCTTCCGAAAGACACCCTTCCCACTTTTCCTACTTCGTTTAACCTCATGTATGAGCCCACTGATGCATAATTAACCATTTAGGTCTCTGTGCTTCCAAAGTACTTTGTTCATGCCATTAGTTAAGCACCTAGCACAATACATTAACAGATAATTCTTATCTCCCCTGTTATGTAATGAAGTAATATGTGAGATCTTGGGCCAAGTCTTGCTTGTTTTCTCACCTTTAGCCCAGGTGTTGAGTTGCACTCAAAATGAATCTGTTCAACTGACATCCGCCCACCATTTAGCAGGCAAGCTCACACAAACCCACTTCATTTAGTCACCCCCCTGCTTCCTCTCAGGAGGTGTTCCAAGCCTGGAATAATGATCTTAGTCTAAGCAATCTTGATCATTTCTTCCTTCTCTTGGAATACTACCTTTTCTACAAATCTTTTCCAACTGCCTGAAAGAAAACTGGCAATTTTCTTCCTATATTACCATTCTGAAACATGCCAATTCCCTGATCTCTTCATTCACCACATCTGGCACAATAAATATACTTTATTTTACATAAAAGGTGGATGGCAGCTGGGCACAGTGGCTCACGCCTGTAATCCCAGCACTTTGGGAGGCCGAGGTGGGCGGATCACCTGAGGTTGAGAGTTCGAGACCAGCCTTACCAACATGGAGAAACCCCATCTCTACTAAAAATACAAAATCAGCCATGAGTGATGGCCCATGCCTGTAATCCCAGCTACTCAGGAGGCCGAGGCAGGGGAATCGCTTGAACCTGGGAGGGGGAGGCGGAGGTTGCGGTGAGCAACCATTGCACCATTGCACTCGAGCCTGGGCAACAAGAACAAAACTCCGTCTCAAAAAAAAAAAAAGGTGGTGGGGGGGTGGCATAAATCCAGATTGTGTGTGCAACCATCTCTCATCTCTGAGATGACAATGTCAATAAACAGCTTTTCAAATTAGGTGGGTTTCTTAGATTGGCCAACACCCTTCAGCTATCCCAGAGCCCAAGTCTTCTGATGGTCTCATATGCTTCTGTTAGGTTAACAACCAGGCTACTTAGATCTTAATGGTGTTTACCACAACCTTTAACTTTTGTACATGTACAAAGGTTACATTTGTTTTTCTATGGGTGAACCCAAGCTGAGTTTATCTAGTACTATCTGATCAACAACAGGGTGCAGAAACTGGTTCAGGATCACCCATTAAGAACAGAAGTGGGTCACTGGAATTAAGTCAACCTTTGAGGACTTTCTCACCAATGATCCTTTAAGAAAAAAAAAATTCTTTTTCTCCTTTCCACCAATGATACTACAGATACGTTAAATTAAAAGTACAGTAATATCCCTTTCCACTCAATTCAATAATGAAGATATTATAGAACTTTCTGAGGAATGCGGTGACTCTAATAGTGTTATATACTGTACACAATCAAAAGACAGGAAATTCTCACTAAGAGAAAACAAGCTGCAAGTCAATAATGACTGTCAAGTTTGGTTTTCCATTAAAAAAAAAAAAAAAAAAAAACAGAACAATGTACCCTTCTGACAAGTAATCTAATAGCCTACATTTTATAGAAATTACAATTTAACCTATGTTAAGTCAAAAAATATTTACTGGGCACCTTTGTTAGAGACCTATTAATAATACAATGACACATGGTACCTATTAAGAAAATGATATCTTTAACATTTAATGAATGCCTACAATGTGCCAGATACTGTGTTAAGCATTTAAAGGGATGGTCTCATTTAATTCTCACAACTACCCTTTGATGTGGGTTCTCATCCTCATTTTACAAATGAAGAAACTGAGGCTTAGAGGGGTAACATGTTTCTAAAGTCACAGAGCTAGCAAGTGGTAGAGCTGAGACTCAAATCCAAACATATTCATCTCCAGAATCCACCCTCTTAATCACCATATGCTGCTAAATTTAAGTTCCTTCTAAGGCAAATTAGATGGAGCAATAAAGTAACTAGTTACATAAATATATATATATTTTAAAGATAGGGTCTCACTGTTTCCCATGCTGGAGTGCAGTGGTACAATCACAGCCCACTGTAGCCTTGACCTCCCGGGGTCATGTGATCCTCCTGCCTCAGTCTCCTGAGTAGCTGGAACTATAGGCATGTGCCACTGCTCCCCGCAAATCTTAAAAAATTTTTTTGTAGAGACAGGGTCTTGCTGTATTGCCCACGCTGGTCTCGAACTCCTGGCCTCAAGCAATCCTCCTACCTTTGCCTCGCAAAGTGCCTGGATTACAGGCATGAGCTACTACACACAGCTAGTAAAATATTTTAAATGCAAAATGAACTGAGAAAAAAAATTTTCAATGGCTTTATTTATAGAATTTTTGGCTTAAAAGATCTATTGATTAAATCTACTATCCAGCTGCTACCTGAAAATCTTTTTGGAATGGTAAGATGGGACTTGATAAATAAAACAAGCACAACTTTTAAAACAAATTAAAAAAAAAAACACCAAAATACTAAATATAATTTGGCTACTAAGTTAAATATCATACATAAGCACCTTCTCATCTAGATTGGTAGTCAGTAGAAAAAGTTAAGGAGGAAATCATTATAAATGATACATACATGCTTGAAACATTATTTTAACTTAAATAAATGTACATGAATACACTAATTTCTGATGCAGGACCACAGCTTTTTCTTTTCTAGTTTAGCTGACTGGAGTTCTTAAGCAAATCATACCTAAACACATCTACCACTTATAGTTTTCATTTTTTAAAGAAGAGCAACAACTTGTAAAACACTATCAGTGCCAAAGCCTTCTAGATTATTACTGTCCCCGAAATACTTTACAGCTCCCCTATTCCCACCTAATTTGACAAAAATATATATATAAAGCAATCTGTCTTTCCTGATCTTTCCAAAACACCTAACTGAGGTCATAGAAAAACATCTCTCTTCATTCACATTTCATCGGTGTCATATTTTAATTAATGTACATAATTATAATAACAAGTTGAGTGGCCTAAACAGGTTCAAGAACAAACAACTGATTCTTGGTAAGTATACTGTTCAAATGGTGGAAGCAGACATGCTACAGTAAAGAGCCTACTCATGCAGCAGCCATTCACCTGCCAAAGACATGGGGAAGAGAGGATGTGGAATCTCTGGAGTCAGTTAAGAAAGTTTCTAAAGTTTCAAACAACTGTTGTTTGCTCTCTTGATTTTTTTAATTTTTTTTTTTTACAAACTCCAATACAACTGGCTGGGAGGGGATCTTAATTTTTGTTGGTGTTTTTAAGAGAGTCCCACAATGTTGTTCAGGCTAACCTCACACTCTTGGATTTGAGTGATCCTCCCATCTCAGCCTCCCAGGTAGCTGGGATTACAGGCGTGCACCACCATACCTGATCCATCTTATTGTTTGTAATGGTGAAACTCAAATGGAACTATAATTATGAAGAATGAGTCTGACTCTTTTGTGGAATAAGGATTGCTTTTATTTATAGATAGTTATCAATGACTTCTTAACTAAATTACAGAGAGATATTTATATAATTCATTGTTTAGTTTCAGCATGTTGTATAAAACATGCACAACTGAATATTTACTCTGTCCTATAATTAAACATCATAATCTTTCAGCTTCCAGAGAGCAGTCATCTTATTCTGTTAAATATTTAGCTTAACTTTGTGCTAAGTCTGCAAATACATACTTTCTACTGATTAGATAATCCTTTTTCGCTGGCCTTCAAAGATCCTTCCAACACCTTGGCCTCACAGTTCTTTGAGCTCCTCATCTTGGCCACTCATTCCCATGAGATCTAGCCTGGTCTCTGTCATTACCAATTACCACAAACCCTCCATAATCTAGATTGCATGCACCTACTCTTTAGATGACTCTTCCACTTTCCAGCTCACTCTCTCTTATACTACACTACACCCAGAGTCTGTAAACCCCTGTAGGACCTACAGTCTGATGATCTTACACTTTTCTTTGTCCTTCATCCCCGTGACATCTGTTTTCCTTCCTTGCCAAACTTAAATTCTATAACCAATCATTACAATGACTCCTTTGCTTTTACCCTATCTTCCTCTGCTCCCATCAATTGCTCGTACTCACTTAGCAAGATTACAACCTTAGTGAAATGGACTTCTCCACCTAGTCTGCATTGCTCATGCCAATGAACATGGCCAGAGAAAAACACTCCACAATGCTACCTGATCTCATTTTCAATTCATACTCCTCAGCAATCACTGTATTTCCCTAGTCCTTCACTTCTTCTCTTTCCCATCTCATTCTATCCATTTCCCTTTTGCTTCAAACTCCCTATAGGTCCCCACTCATCCTCACTCACAGCTGAAGAATGATCTTGCTTCCTACTACAATGGAAAAATTGAAACAGTCAGAAGCAAATTTTGATAGCCTTCCATCACATTTACCCATCTACCAGCAAATGCACTTAGATACTAAGCCTTCCCCCCTGTTGTCCTGGATGAACTGTCCACACTCGTAAGGCCAATCCCTCCACTTGCTAAATCAGTCTACCCTCTCTTGCTCAAGGATATAGTTTTCATGATTCTCCTTTCTTCTACATCAATTTTCCACTGTAAAGGATCATTCCTCCTACCTGCAATCAAACAAGCCACCATTTCTGCCACCTTAAAAATATTTCCTCTCACCTTCGACCCTCCCTCCAGCCATTACCCCGTATCTTTGTTTCTTGAAATTCCTTGAAAGAGCTCCTTCTACTTGGTGTCTTCGATTCCAGGCCTGTTATCTCCTGAAGCCGTTCCATTCAGGCTCTCACCCTCAACACTCTACCAAACCTGCTCGATGACCACCAGGGACGGTCACGTTGCTAAATGCAATGATCAAGTCTCAGTTGTCTTCTCTCTTGACCTACAGTACTACTTGGCACACTTGATTACTCCTTCCTCCTGGAAAACACGTTGTTTAATTGCCTCCTTGATTTCTTTCCTTCCTCAATATTTACGTCTAAATATCCCTTGTTGGGTCCTTCTCAACTCCCCAGACTTTCAGGGTGGGAGTGCCCAGGGCTCAATCCTTTTCTCGTCTATATTTTGCTTCTTATTAACTATCTGACCCTCTCTTATGACATCAAGTACTGTCTGTATGTTAATGACTCCCACTTTTATACCTCCTCCTTCAGGGATCCCCCACTCCATTCATACATCCATCTGTCTACTCTACATCTCCATTTGGAAGTATAACAGGCATTTCAAATTCGGCATGTCCAGAACTGACTCCTGCTCTTCCCACAGACTTCATTTCAGTTAAAGGCGACTGCATCTTCCAGTCTCCCTGACACCTCTCCTTTTCACACACTCCTACCATCCAATCCTATTGGCTGTCCCTTCAAAATATAGCCCAGATCTCACCATAACTGCCACCTTGACTCCAACCCACGAGGACAGAGCCTCCTAACTGGCCTCCCTGATTCCATCCTGTAGGAAATTCAGCCTATTTTCAACACAGAAGCTCAAGTGAGCCTAACAATGTAAGTAAGATTATGTTGCTCCTCTGCTTGGAACCTTCCAATGAGCTCTTTTTCTCAGAGTAGAAGCTCAGGTCTTAAAAGGCCTAGGTAGAAGTCTTGTATTGTCCAGATCGGCTCCCATTACCTCTCTAACGACACTCTCCCACGCTCACTCTGCTCCAGCCATGCTGGCCTCGCTCTTCCTTTGCATACCACGTGTGCTGCAGTCTTTGCCTTGGTGGCTTCTTCTGCCTATACTGTTCTTCCTCCAGATATTCAAATGACTCACTCTTTGACCTCGAGTGTTTGTTCAAATGCCTCTATCTCAATGAGGCCTACTTTGATCACCCATTTAATTACAACACGCAACTCACAGGTACTCCCTAGCCCTCTTCGCCTGTTTTCTTCTTAGCACTCATCACCATCTGCTATACATGTAATTTACACATTTGTTATACTTCCTACCAAGTTTCTTTCTCTCGGATGTAAACTAATGAAAGCAGAGACTGCTGTCTCATTTACTGCTGTACCCCCAGCACCTAGAACACTGTTTGGCACATGGTAGAGGCTCAATAAACATTTGTTGAGTGAATACATGAACGAACCCTTAACCATGAAGCTGACTAAAATCACTATCTAGTAACCAGTTTATTAGCATCTTCTAATGAGGAAACTTCATATATGTTCCTTGTACATTTTCATTTTACAAGTCACTGTAAAAACTTACATTCCATTCATTTCATAATTTATAAAAAACTATTTTTCCTGGGTTGAAAATTTTAGTTTCTCAAATTCATTAAGAGAAGGTTTTCTTTCTCTTTTTTTTTGAGACGGAGTTTCGCTCTAGTTGCCCAGGCTGGAGTGCAGTAGTGCTATCTTGGCTCACCACAACAACTGCCTCCTGGGTTCAAGCGATTCACCTGCCTCAGCCTCCCGAGTAGCTGGGATTACAGGCATGTGCCAGTACACCCGGCTAATTTTGTATTTTTAGTAGAGACAGGGTTTTGTCATGTTGGCCAGGCTGGTCTCAAACTCCTGACCTCAGGTGATCCACCTGCCTCAGCCTCCCACAGGCGTGAGCTACCATGTCCAGCCACAAGAAGGTTTTCTGAGTAAATTAACAGAAGGCGTGCTTACTTAATTTTTAAGGACATGAATTTCATACATGTTGCACTGGTTACAAATTAGGATATAACTATTTATTTTGAAAAATAATCACCAAGGGCTTACTGTGCATCAGGGTACTCTGGGGCATAAAAAAGCAAGCGTTCCTACTGGGGATGAACAGTCTACTAGCAGATATAAGACAGTTGCATGAGTAATGATGACACAAAGAGGTATCTGATGAATATAATGTAGCAGGATAAGCAAAATGGCATTGGAAAACAGGAGTAAAACCAAAGGGAAGGATTCTGAGAATATTTATAATGGAACTAAAATTGTCATCTGAAGCTCAGATGGCGGCAGAGGCATTCCAGATAGAGTACAGAAAATGAAAGCAGACCAAGGACAGGACAGAAGTATCTAGGGTGCACTCACCAGGTGCGTATGTCCAGACACTGAAGGGGGATGAGCAGAGGAAGAGAACAGGAGAGGTAAGAACTAAAAAGGTGGTATTAGGTCCTAAAGGGTCTTAAATATCAAGCTAAAGAGTTTTACTGCCAAGCTATAAAACTTTTATCAAATACCATATTGGGAAGACTGATCGATTTATTAAACCACACTCCTAAAGGATCTCTTCTTAGAAGCAACTCATTAGTGGTTAGTGTGGAATCTCACTGTGTGGCATGGAATAAAGTACAGTACATGGGTAATGGCTCCAGAACAACCAGAGCACAGCCCAGAACATTACCACTCATCGCCTGGGTGATCTTGGGAAGGTTACCTAACCTCCGATAGCTTTCATTTCTCACCTGTAAAATAGGGCTAATGATGTGTATTTTGTAAAGTCAGTATGAGGATAATAAGATGCCTGACACATAATATAGAATCTCCTAAAATGTTAGTTCTCTTATTTTAACTCATTGTAAAAATTGCTTGTAAATTGTATGGTATGTGAATTGTATCTCAGTAAAGCCACTACAAAAAAAAAAAAAAAGGCCCATGATGTTTATTTTTCACTAATCCAAACTATACTTTCTCCTAATTGGTATTAAGTAGGGAAATTATATTGAATACAGCAGGTGAGGTTCATCTGCAAAGTGGAAGGCATAAGCCCCCTAAGGATTTAAAAAATTCATTCCAGTTTCAACACACAATTGAGTAAACTTTCAAAAATGATTATCTATGAATCAAGGAAAATTTAATTTTATGATTATTTCCATTCACAATTCCCCCCCTTTTTTTTTTTCATAGATCATAGGAAACAAATTTTTTCCCATTAAAACTTTCTGTCTCCTAACCCTGAAATAAACTTTCTCCTGCGGCCAGACTAATTTCTAAATATGAGTTCTACAATCTGTTGATGCAGACTGTGGAGTAATACAAAGAGAACAGATTAATATATGGCCTTAATGAAACTGCTCTGTTTGGTCAAACTCTTTACGTTCAGTGAGGCTGAGGACAGAGATCTCATTAAATAACCACAGGCACTGCAATTCGAAATAAAAGAATTGTAATTTTTCTTTCTGAAGTCAATTCCATGACTAGTTTTGCATTTGCCCATCCGTTTGCCTTCAAAACTGGCCTCAAGTCCTACTCAACTCCATCAAGCCTTCCTCAAACGACAAAACACACTGAATCTACTCCTTGCCCTCGTATGCTGCATAGTCTACCCTAAGATGACAATGACAAGTGTCCCTATAAACCAGGAACTGTGCTTGGTGCCTGGCATATGCCATTTCATTTGAATGTTACATGAACACCAGGAGGCTGAAATTATGGCGTGCAGGTAAAGAACTGAGATGCAGTAACAGCTAAAGTGATATGGCTGGTAAGATGGACCATTGTCCAGCTTTTGTCCACCCCCAAAGCTGGCTCTCCACCATCATGCCGTGCTGCCTCTGCACTGGGAGGGACTGGCAGTCACTTTGTCATGTGGATTGTTGTTGAATGAATAGGTCTTGTCTAACCAATCAACTTGATCACTGTATGGTGTTCCACATACAGTGACATAATAGCCACTGAAGAAATATTTTATTTATAATTCTGATAGCCTTTTGTCTTCCTAGGTCATATATTTCCACTGGAAACCCTGAAAGCATTCTTAGCCTATATTGTGTTTACACCATTTGCTGTTGCCTAACTCTTCCAAGAAAACAACAAAGTAGCAGACTTCCTACTGTGTACCAGGCAGAACAATAAGGAGGCGTAGGAAAAGCAATTTTGCATGTTAAGAGGATGAAATAAGAAGCTACTCAAAGAATGTAGACAGGAGATTATTTAAATGGGGAAGGGGTGGGCAGCAGAGCTCCTTTAGAAAAGAAGCTGCAGTGGTTCACCTCGGATACAGTTCTTCTTCATAACTACTCCCAATAGGTAATTCTGTCATATGCTTCATGTATTAAGTGTGAACAAAAGTCTGCATTTGAAATGGTAACTGATAATAAAGGCAATCAAGAACCTTTGTCTTTCACAGAGTGACCAGAGATTCTTTCTCAAATCCCACTCATTTCAGATATGAACTGGACTTCAGCAGATGACTTTTATTTAGTGCAATAAGCGGCTCCCATTTCAGCTCTAGTACAAAGACTAAAGGATGAAAGAACACACTGTGAGAAACAAAAGTACAGTTGTGAGGGAAAAGGAAAATAAAAGTATGTTTTTGGTACCAGTGACTTCTTATGGTCTTCTACAAAAGAACCATGTCTTCAAAACATCAATAAAAATTAATACATGCTGAGACCTATACTGTCCAATGAGGTAGCCAAAAGCCACACATAGCTACTGACCCCCTAAAATATGACTACTCCAAATTGAGATGTGCTGTAAGTATAAAACACACACCAGATTTTAAAGACTCAGTACAAAAAAAGAATGTAAAATATCTCAATAATTTTGTGTACTGATTGCATGTTGAAATGGTATTATTTTAGATGTACTAGGTTAAATAAGTTATTAAAATTTATTTTGCCTGAAAGGCCACTAGAAAAATTTTAATTATGTATGTGACTTGTATTATATTTGTATTAGATAGTACTGGTACAGATGAATGTTGCAGAAAAAAACAGGGAAAGAAATTCTTAATTGTGACTCAATAGACTTAAGATCTGTCAGTCCTTCGTAACAGCCTGCTACAGAGAATTTCTTTTTCTAGAAGATGAGTATTTTTGGTGCAATATAAGCATGGGACTTAAAATCACAGCAGCTTGGGTTTACATTTGATCTGTGCCACCGACCAGCTCTGAAGTCAATGACATAATCTCCAGTAAGTGACTTAGCTTGGGGCAAATGTATCTTCTAATCCTATTATGAGGGTTAAATGCAATAATATAAAAAGCTCAGCATTTTAAATGGCAAACATTATGATCCTCCCAAGAAAATTTCTGTGACATGCTTTTAACATATTTTGGTGGCACTTCATTTAAAAAAAAAAAACACTTATTAGTAGCCTCATGGTTGCTGTTTGTAAAGACTTCAACTTCTGAATTTTAATAAAAAGAACTGTACTTTTAGGGAGGATTATAACATCTTCATCTTCAGAGAACTTTGGGAAGAAAAGAAGTGTATTATTTCTCTTGTAAAGTATAAATCAGGAAGTTGAGCAGGAAGATAGATTAGTTTAAACTATTTGTAAAAGACAGGCTAATCTACTTGGAAAACTCAACTGGGTGATATTGAAGAATTCATGCAACATTTCCAGAATACTGATTTCCTCATTTATCAACTGCTGGTGCTTGGCTAAATGATCTCTGAAATCCCCTTCAGCACTAAGGCTCTTGTTGACAATGAACCTAGAAGTCAAACATACCCACCCTTTTCAAACATACACACCCTCCCTCTGCTTCCCTCCCTCCCTTCTTCCCTCCCCCCTCCCCCTCCCCTCCTCTTCCCCCTCTCGGGGGCCTTGCTCTGTTGCCTAGGGTGGAATACAGTGGCACAATCTGGGCTCGCTGCAGCCTCCACCTCCCAAGCTCAAGCAATCCTCCCACCTCAGCCTCCCAAGTAGCTGGAACTATAGGCTCAGGCCACAAAGCCTGGCTAATTTTTGTACTTTTTGTAGAGACAGTGTTTTGCCATGTTCCTCAGGCTGTTCTCAAATTCCTGAGCTCAAGTGATCTGCCCACCTCAGCCTTCCAAGGTACTTGGATTCCAAAGTGTGTGAGCCACAAATATAAATTTATATTCACTGCTTTCAAAGGTATCCAGCCTACCAGTTTATTCTTATTTCTCACCATCCTAGCAGAATAAAAATTAAAGTCTATACATCTATTTTAAGGGTGCTTCCTGACAAGCCTTCTGTAACAAATCCTTGCCCAAGGTGTTGTCCTGTGAACTTCACAAACCCATTCTCCCTGCTGCAAACATTTCCTCTCAATGCATCTACCTACATATCCTGATTAGCGCTGAATATATTTAGAAGCCAGAGTTAAAAAGAGAAAACTACTCCTTTTCCCATCCTCAACTCTAAATTCCGGTTTAACTGCGCTCACTTTTTTCAACTAAGATATTTGTTAAATTATTTAACATATTTGTTAAAATTTGTTAAATTTTAAACTAACATATGTTAACATTTTTTTAAACTAACATATTTATTAAATACAGTTATCTGAAAAAAGCATATAGCAAATGAATGTGTCATTTAATTCAGTGTCAAAAGTAACAAAATGATCTGTAACACAATCACTTATGGAATGACCTGCTGACTCACTGGTTAAGGTTTACCGGGATTAAACAGGATTCTTAACTAGGAATTTTATTTTATTTTCTGATCTGAGGATTAAATAAACTAACTCCAGCTTTCCCCCAAGAACGCATGTGACTTTAAGAAATTAATTTTGCTTTCTGTAACATAGCCCGCTTATTGCTAACGAGAATTATTACATGCTCAAAGGCACTGTGACCCCACCAGAAAGGCTCGGTACAAGCATGACCTATTAAATCTCAAATCAGCACATCTCACAGTAAAAGCAGACATACTAACAACGCAATGTTGAGGTGAAATTTTGAAGAGGCAGGAGTTTCAAAAACACACAAAAAAAGAATGCCTTATTGTTACCCAGTGACCCAATAATAGGGCATTTTTCTTCCTCCTAGAAAGCCTTGCCTTCCATGTGCTAAAGAAAGCCAGTCTGGAAGCTTATTTTACAATCAGCCCAATTCTAGTTACTCAAGGAGAAAATATTAAGGGGTTATTTCCCTTTGTATAGGATCACCAATAGTTAAGATCTTTGACTGCTTTTTCAATTCGTGGTGATGTAAATTAAGAGATTTAAAAAAAAAATCACTTTTCCAGCAGTAAGAGCACTGTTTTGTAGCATTACTAATTAAGAGCATACACACTATGGAGTCAGATTATAGTTCTGTTGCTGTTCTGCTTGTACCATTATATACAAAGGCCTCACTCAATCCAATGTGTATCTCCACTGGGGCCCCGCTTTGCCCAGGAGGGCCCGTGTCTTTTTCAGCAAGAATCCATGCTCTTCCCTCTTCCTTCTCAACAAAACTCCTCTAACAAGCTTTAGCCCAGGGAGACTGGCAGTGGCACAGTTTCAGCCTTCATCCTCACCATCTTTTTAAGACCTCTCCCTAGCCCCCAGGCAGCTGTCATCAAGAGGACCTTCCTCAATCCAAGCCCTACCTGTATCCCTTTCTAATGTGTTGCAATATATAAATACATTTCTAAATGTGTGATAACCCAGGCAGTATTAGCCTTTCTGAGTGTGTCTAATTACTATAATAGATTGATGCATACCCTAAGAATATCAGGCTGAACTTCTGAAAAACTGTGTCCTATTTCAGGTCTCTTGGACCTGTTAAGAACATGCAAACATGACAACAGTTTAGGTTTCCTGTGGCAAAAAGTAACATCAAACAAATTAACACTCCAAGAGATGACGCAACTGTTACCTGGGGAGCACACTGAGGATGGCGTAGCACTTCCTTTCTGAGATTGGGGTGTGTTTCAAATGACACAACGGGCAACTGCGGTTTCTCCAGCTAACAATATAAACCCAGCAATGAAGGATATTTTCAAAGCACCCACCTTGTTGAGGACATCTCGCTGGCAGCCAAGATAAAGATTGGGAAGAATTCGGGTTGGCCCAATGTTGGCAACAGGTAAGCAAGGCTGAGAAATGCAGGAAGGGACTAGAGTGGATTTTCCTTCACAGAGGCCAGGGAAACAACGAGAGAACTCAGCAAACCCACCTAAGAATAAACATTATAAAATTATGTAAAATCATGCCACGCACAAAGTAAAAACCAGCCTTCTGTGAACTGCTCAGCTAAAACGGTTTAAAACATAGAAACTGAACCCATGGATCCAAATGGATGTCACCGTATACCTATTCCTGGCTACAGCTGCTGATGCTAAGACTGAAGCATAATCCAGCACTATGCTTGGCTTGTAAGGCTACCATGGGGATAGGCAGGTCCTGAAGGCACTTAAAATGACTTCTTTCAGACATTCTCTTCATCTTCACATACCCTACAACATTTGCTCCCCACTCCCCATGCAAATGTTTTGTGGAACATAAAGAAGATTTCAAGTTAGTAGCAAGTAACCAAGCCAATAATTCACAGAAGCAAAATGGGGATATAAGAAATGAGAACTGAGTCTGAATGCAAGTTCTTCAAAATAAAATCGATCAAGTTAAAAATTCTTTCCACAATTAACTTTAAATCTTTCTACCACACAAATTTTTTTACTGCAAAGGTACCATAAACATACTCCCACCTACAAATATTCTATCAAGTTCTTGGGATTCCCTGGGCAGTCAGTCAAGGTCTCTGTAATTACCACTCATGTCTGGAGAGCTCCTGTTCATCTCAGCAAGTACTATAAAGAAGTGCTGACAGACTAATTGCTTAGGGTACAGGAAGGCTTTGTGGCAAGATTACTGGACTCAGAATTAGAAGAATTCGGTTTTTTTCTAGTCCTGTCCTTATAATGATCTGCTCTATGACCTTCACTAAGTCACAGTCTTGCCACCACTCAATGGAGTGAAATCTATGTAGCGAAAGGAGGTGCTTTCACTTCCTCTGGGAAAAGAAAAAATGAGTAAGGTATTTGCTTTCCAACCTAAACATTCCTTGTTATCCAAACCAAAGCACAGGAACCAAACAGATTCTGATAAGTTTTCAGATAAATGCCTTGCTATCCAAACCCTCATTATCCACTAAGTCCGAACCAAGGAGATTTGACAGGAGATACTCATATTTTTAATATTAAATTAAAAAACAAGGCCCAACGCGGTGGCACACACTGTAATCCCAGCACTTTGGGAGGCTAAGGCGGGTGGATTGCCTGAAGTCAGGAGTTCAAGACCAGTCTGATTAACGTGGTGAAGCCCCATCTCTATTAAAAATACAAAAATTAGCCAGGCATGGTGGTGGACACCCATAATCCCAGCTACTTGGTAGGCTGAGGCAGGAGAATTGCTTGAACCCAAAAGGTAGAGGTTGCAGTGAGCTGACATCACACCACTGTACTCTACCCTGGGCGATAGAGCAAGACTCTGTCTCAAAAACAAAAAACAACAACAAATAACATGTTAAGTCTCATTAGAAGATAGTACCTTTTTAACTGAGCCTTGAACAAGACCCTGAAATCTTACTGAAGTATTTATCTTCATCTCCTTGAGTTACATTGTATTAGACTTTCCCCTACTTCAAAACTGCTAGAAGTGCAGGAAGTTGAGAGGGAGTCATCTCTCATTTTGCCTTGTATTATGTTCAACTCGGGCATAATTCAGCCAGATGCCTGTCTCCACTTGGGCTCAGTGCAGGGTCCTCAATGCCTCAAGTTAGAATGGTAGGCAGCTGACAACTATGTCACCTGCAGAATGTAAAATAGTGGCCTGGCCTCCAACCTAAGTGTCTGTCTGTATATTTTTTTAACACACAAGCAGTTAAAGTTCTTCCACTTACTGAAGTTCTTAAGGTAATCTGATGGGCTGAATCCATGGATCCATTCTAGAAATCACAAATTCCTTTGTGTCATAGGCCCTCAGGATCTGTACCTTACAGTTTCATGGGTTTCATTTCTTACCATTTCCAATTATGACCTCCAGCCACACAAAACTCACTGTTATGTCACATTTCCATGTTGTTCTCTTGTCCAAGAATAGCACCCTTGCACTGCCCCGTGCATGCACACGTAGAAGTACACACAGCATACACATGTAAGCAAGCCCCATGATCATACAGCAGCGAAAGTAAGAGCACAAGCCTTGTACCGGAGTTCCTGTCCTGGCTTTATCACTTTCTAGGTGTCTGATCTGTCAAGTTACTTAAGCCCTCCGACTCTTAGCTTCCTCATCTATAAAATAAGGATAATGATCACAACTACCTCACAGAGTTAGAGAGAATTAGTTAATACATCACAAATATTTTGTGCCTGGCATATAGAAAAGCACTCAAGGAGTAGCAGTGGTTGTTTTTTTGTTATAGTGATCAGACAGACATTCAGAACCTAGCACCATCTGTGAGGCATTCCTCCACCTTTGATCTGCAGCTGATTGTTTAGCTACACCTCCTTAGGATTCATCTGAGACACAAGTGGAAAAAGGAATGCCTATAAGGTTACATTCCCCAAAGTGTGCCCCAAAGCACTAGCGTCCGGCAAGAAGCTGACAGACAGGATAGTGGTCCAAAAAGTAAGAGAAATATTGTATATCCTAGCTCACTGAGAGATTCACAGCACATATTAACGTATTAAAGGCTCTGAAAAGCATCTTCAAAGAAACTGATTTTATTTATTGAAGTCTAGTAAGTCTCCCCAAACTTAACTGACCATGGAATTCCCTCTAAAATATATCAATAGCTAGTGGAATTCACACTTATGAAATGCTACACCAGGGTCAAAGCAACTACTGAAATGGAGTCAACGAGAACTCCTACACCTACAAGTATAACCCAAAGACAATCTCAAAAAAGGGGGATCAGCCAATGTTGGTATATGAGTGCCCACTGTTTAGAATTTATGCTTTTGTTTCTATTCATGTTTAGTTTCTTTTCAGTCTCTCTAACTGAATAATACAGTCATTATTTAAGGTGAGTTTTTTCCCCAAGGTAGTTCTTGTAACAATAAATGTTAAAGATTCTCATCATTCTTTCCTTTTCTTACACCTACCCAACCTAACAACTGACAAGCACTATTTTAATTATAATTTAATTGTATGACACTAAATTTTAACATCTGTTAACATGTAGTTCTGGTGTTTCTTTTTTTTTTTTTGAGACAGGGTCTCACTCTGTTGCTTAGGCTGGAATGAGACGATTTTGGCTCACTGCAACCTTTGTCTCCCAGGCTCAAGCAATCCTCCTACCTCAGCCTTCTGAGTAGCCAGGGTTACAGGCAAGTACCACCATGCCTAGCTAATTTTTGTATTTTTTGTAGAGACAGGGTCTCCCTCTGTTGCCCAGGCTGGTCTTGAACTCCTAGGCTCAAGTGATCTGCCCACCTTGGCCTCTGCTGGGATTACAGGCGTGAGCTACTGCACCCTGCCAGTTCTGTTGTTTCTCTAAAGAACTGTTTTCATATTTTTTTTCTCTTCTGGTTCTAAAATAGTTCATGGAATGGTTGTCATTTAAATCCAACAAAACGACCTGGGAAACATGGAAAAACCCCATCTCTACCAAAAAATGCAAAAATTAGCCAGGTTGGGTGGTATATTCCTGTAGTTCCAGCTACTTGGGAGGCTGAGATGGGAGGATTGCTTGAGCCTAGGAGGTTGAGGATGCAATGAGCTGTGATCGCACCACTGCACTCCAGCCTGGGTGACAAAGCGAGACCCTGTATCAAAAGAATACATACTTACATACATACATACAACAAAACAATATTCCAGTAAATATTCTCAAAGAGAAACCAGAGAATCCCAGGAAATGCCACTTGAATTTCATTTTAACCTTATAGGTGATTATTCTTATAAATAATACATGTACTCATAAAACATACTGAACATTTACCATGTGACTAATATTACCCTAAGCACTCTATAGGTATTTACGCAGTCTAACTCTGCTATGAGGTAGGTGTTATTACTATTCCCATTTGCAGATAAAGCTCAGAATCACATAATATAAGCTCAGACTCACGTAATAAAGGCTCAGAATCACATAATATAATAATTGGAAGAGCCAGGTTTTAAGTCTACTTTTGTAAATCCTTCAGAATTACCTTCAACTCTCCCTTGACTGCAGGGACAGCCTTGTTGATGATAATCATGGGGTCCCGGCCTCCCCAGATGGACCAGAATAAAAAGCCCATGGCCCTCTCCCAAAGTGATGGAAGAGCTTTGCTTCCCCAAAGCTATATCGCTCAAAAGCTTCAATGAGGGAGAAGAAAGAAGATCTGACAAGACCAGAGAAAGGAGAATCTCTTTAAAGGCAATTTCACATGACACCAATAACAAAGTTTACAGATGAACTAGGTGAAAAATAAATATGGTCACTGGTTTGTTCCTCACCACCATTTACAAGTTGGTAGTAAAGCTGAGGCTATGTCTTGGCTTTCAGGTAACCCGTCACAGAACAACTTTCAGAGGAGATGCAATTCTGCAATAATCATAAACTGAGCCATCAGCCAGGCTGTTCGAGGTCCAGCTCTATTGTTAATTAGTACAGTGATCCTAAGATCACTTTAACTTCGGTGGACCTCAAAAGTAAGTGTGGCTCTAGAAAATTCTAAGACAGAAAACAGAAATAAAAGAGAGAAAGGAACCATTATTCAGCCTCAAAACAAAACAAAAGAGCCAAACAAAACAACACTACATTGTAAAACACGTTACAAAACAGAAGCTTTTTTTCACAAATCTTTTCAACTGATCTCTAGAACAAATGCAAACAAATATTCAAAAATATTTAGCAGATTTAGCCGCAATCAGAACATTCATTTAGTGCTCAGTTTGGCTTGAAACGTCCCAAACTGTGGCTCCCAGTCACTTCCAGAAAACACTACCTCAGCCAGAGTACATTTTCCCTGATCTTTATCTATGACAATGTTCCACTCTGCTGACATCCTCCTTCATTGACAGTTTTTTCCATTCACTGACCTTTCATTCACTGCTGCACTCCAGTGACTCCAGTTTCATTTCATTAATTAACAACAGATGAGACACTTGCCTGATTTCCCTTGAACCTCTAAAAACTATTTGCAGCCTCACCAGCAACTCAGTTTTGAAATATGTTTAAAATGTCCCTCTTCCTTTCATAAGTTCTCTTACAAACAAGATCTACTTCAGAAGAAAAGTTCATTTATGCAAACTTTCTGCTCCAAATGGCTGACAGAGACACAAAGTGAAGCGTCCTCTTATCTGTCCTTGTCATAACTTTGTTGTCCCATGGACTCCAACATAGATTTCATTACAAGACGTAACATCAGTTCACAGCAAATCTGCTATTTACTGTGAAAAGCAGTACCGAAAAGCTGAAAACCTTCTTGAAAACATTTTTGCAGATTTTTAAAAGTCATCTGAATACTTGACTCACTGTCCAATCTTGCCAAGTTTCTCCTATTCCTAATTTTATGCTGTTTGTCATCTGGGAATGCAGAAAACAAAGTCATAGTAATTTACATGTGTTTCTCTAAATGGACCTGAATCTAAGAATGACTGTGTCCCCCTACCTGGAAGTATCTATGCTAAGAGAAAGGAAGACAAATATACAGACACTTCCAGCCTGCTGAGAAACAGGGATGGACAGTCCCTGCAGGCAGAAAAGCATCTTGGCCTCTACAGATGTGGATGCATAGGCAGCCAGACCACAATGCTAAAACCCGTATTTCTGTTTGTTAGTCTTCCATAAATCCAACCAAATGAATGCATGTTTACAAATAAAAACACAGATACTACTTTGGACAGATAAAACATTTGGTATCACTTGTAAGGCATTCCTGATTTAGATAACACCTTGTCCTAATTCAGCCATGAGAACATTTTCCTTAAAAGCACCTCCTGCACAATTCCAATCATAAATATGATTTTCTGTCAAAGCAAATGTGAACCACCATTCCATTTTGAGAGGGAAAAATCTGCCAAGTAAAATAAAATACATATAACAACTCTACTAAACAATTCCCATTAGTCACTCTTTTCTCTTCCCTCTCACCCATGCAATCAGTTATAAATCAGAGTATTTGCTTAAAATGAAAGTATATTTACATAATAAACAAAAGTAGCACTTTATTGTGGCTTAGTGATATTCTTAAAATGTTCTTAAGGACAAAGTTCTAAAAACAGATCCCTATCCTTTTAGCTAAACTAGAGATAAATGGCAATTCCATGACTTTAAAGATGGTTTCCTGCAGGGAGAGACGGAGGACCTTTCCACCCCTTCATTCAAACAGGGAGCAAGTCACTAGAGATTTATCAATTGACAGAGCTGCCTTCAAGGAAGGCAGAATCAAAGAGAACTGCCCTCTCACCCTATATTGTGAATGGATTCCATGTTTATATAAAGAAATAATATTGATACAAAATTCTACTTTATGGAGGGCATTTTCCTAAAAAGTCATATGCAAATTTAACTATTGTATTTTAAATCATCTGCATATAGTTCATATGGTTTCACAGTTTTTGAACTATGCAGTTAAATTCTTTTGTAGTTGTCATGTAGTTTAATTCCTTGGTAAAACAAAACTCCCTTTTTGTAACATAAACACAATCCTTTCATTTGCTTATTTTAGAAAACATGTGAAAAACTAGAGTACACCTGCACCTGTAGAGGACAGTTCTCTCTTCTCACCATACTGGAAAGAAAATCTGTTACTTTACTATCACACAAAGGTGACAACTCTAACATTAAAAATGGAAAATACTGAAAATGTTTATTTCGCAGTAAAGTACTTTAATTGCTCTTAAGAGTAATTCTGTTATGCCTTAGTCTGACATGTCTGATTTAGGCAACTCTGTTCTCTAGACACTCAAAAACAGACTAAAGTATGGTTACAATTCTTTCGGGATCAGCAGACAGTAAACATGGAGAGTTGAAACTAGTTGAAGAAAAGAAAAAGAAAAGCAGAATAATTTCATACCCCTAAAGAAAGCAAACGAAATATGTAACTAATTTTCAATGTAGATATTTTGATCTGGATAAGCCAAGCCACACAGCTTTGGTAAATTATTCCTAGGAAGGTAGAGAGTGTGGCATATTTTCCACAACATTAGCAGCATTCCATCTATTTCCCACATAGCCAACTCTCCAATGAGCTGCACTACAGAGAAAAATCCCAAAAGATCTAAAGCATTAATTTTAAGCTCTTATTCCATCCACCCCCTATCTACTGGAGCACAGACCAAGAGGAGAGTAGATACGCATTTCTGTGGAGACCTTTCAGAAAGGCTGACAAGTAGCTTACAGCTCACAAAACATCATATAAAAGACACCTCCATAAAAGCTCACCCTATATTAAACAACTCTATCACATGACACAGCTGGGAAATGGGAAATTCTATCTAATTTTGATAGTTATATACGACAAATGAATGAAACATTTACAAAGCACCAGCACACAAATCACTAAACATAAAATAATATTATGCAACTCATAATTTCTTATGACTCAGAATATCTAGATCTTATTATAACAATATAATATCTAAATCAACTCAGTCGGCAACATCCAGATGTGTTTGTTATTCTAGAAGGAAGAGTTCTCAGAAGATTTAAAGTGATAACTATTTTGCTGATCTTTTAAATTGGCAATACATAACTATGCCCAGAAAATAGTCCTCTAAAAACAAACACCCTGAAACAAACAAAGACTGTTCTAAAGAATGTAACCAGAATAACCAATCAAAAGGAATACAGCAGAATCTACCACTTGGCTGAATAAAATTGACAAGCTCTCTAAGTAGGAGAGCCAGAGTCACAGAGACAATCCTGTCTGGTCCCCCGTGACCTTAAAACAGGAAAGACAACAGCCAAGGGAACAGTATCCTGGAACTTCCTGAGAAGGAAGGAGTTAGAAGAACTCTACTTCCATCAGCGTAGAGAGGGTTATTAAGGAAATCACCTTTGCTCATTTTCTTTTTTCTTGTTCTTTCATTCAAGTTGGAGTACAGTGGTGCAATTTTTTTTCTTTTCTTTTTTTTTTTTAAAGATGAGGTTTCACCTTGTTGGCCAGGCTGGTCTTGAACTCCTGACCTCAAGTGATCCGCCCACCTTGGCCTCCCAAAGTGCTGGGATTACAGGAGTGAGCCACCACACCCGGCCTCTTTTTTCTTTTCTTTTTTTTTTTGAGATGGAGTCTCGCTCTGTTGCCAGGCTGGAGTGCAGTGGTGCGATCTCAGCTCCCAGTTACTCGGGAGGCTGAGGCAGGAGAATCACTTGAACCCGATCCCACGTTCAAGTGATTCTCCTGCCTCAGCCTCTCGAGTAACTGGGATTACAGGTACTCACTACTCAGCTAAATTTTGCATTTTTAGTAAAGACAGGGTCTTACCACGTTGGCCAGGATGGTCTCAATCTCTTGACTTCGTGATCTGCCCTCCTCGGCCTCCCAAAGTGCTGGGATTCAGGCGTGAACCACTGCGCCTTGGCCAAGTGGTGCCATCTTGGCTCACTGCAACCTCCAGCCGCTGGGGCTCAAGCGATCCTCTCGAGTAGCTAGGACCACAGGTGCACACCACCATGACCAGATTTTTTTTTAATGTATTTTTGGTAAAGATGGAGTCTTGCCATGTTGCCAGGCTGGTCTCGTGCGAACTCCTGAGCTCAAGCAATCTGCCCACCTCAGCCTCTCAAAGTCCTGGGATTACAGGTATGAGCCAATATGTCTGGCCACATTTGCTCATTTTAAACTGAAAAGCAAAGATTTCCCAGTTTGTCCGTTTGGACTTAATGTCCCAAACATCAATCTAACATTCTCAACCCTCTTTGGTCATTTCCACTGGAAAGACCTACGGACAATTTAAAAATAAACTCAAAGCCCAAACCCCGTCTCTTTCCTTCGGTGATCCTGTTCACCTCAGCACCATTCCCGCAGGCCCCTGGGCAGCACTCAGCCAGTACTCGACACACTGATTCTCCTCCATGAGGTCTCCTCCGTCGCTGCCTTCCTGTCTATTTACACCAACCTAGTCTTCATACCTCAGGCTCACACGAATTCAGTAACAGCCTTCTCTGACCCACTTATTATTTTTTCTACCTCAATTCCACTCTGCTGCTAGGTTAAGCATTCTAAAATAAAGATTTTATTTTTAAGCTTTACTCTCTTGATTTCAAATATCCACAGAATAAAATCCAACATTCTTAGCCAGATAATCAAGATGCTCCATAATCTGGCCAGGTATGGTGGCTCACTCCCACAATCCAGGTGCTTTGGGAGGCCAAGGTGGGAGGATCCCTTGAGCCCCCAGGAGTTTGAGACCAGCCTGGGCAACATAGTGAGACCCTGTCTCTACAAAAAATAAAAATAATTAGTGGAGCATGGCAGCATGCACATGTAGTCCTCCCCACTTGGGAAGCTGAGGCAGGAGGATTCCTTGAGCCCAGGAGGTGGCAGCTGCAGTGGGCTATGGTCACGCCACTGTACTCCAGCCTGGGCAACAGAGCAAGATCCTGTCTCTTGTTTTTTTTGAGACAGAGTTTTGCTCCTGTTGCCCAAGCTAGACCATAACGACGTGACCATAGCTTACCATAACCTCTGCCTCTCAGGATCAAGCAATTCTCCTGCTTCTACCTCCCCAATAGCTGGGATTACAGGCGCCCGCCACCACATCCAGCTAATTTTTTGTATTTTTAGTAGAGACAGGGTTTCACCATGTTGGCCAGGTCTCGAACTCCTGAGCTCAGGTGATCCACCCACTTTGGCCTCCCAAAGTGCTGGGATTACAGGCATGAGCCACCAGGCCCAGCTGATCCTGTCTCTTAAAAAAAAAAATCCTTCATAATCTAATCCCAATCCAATCCAACTTCCAGGCTAATTTCCTCTACCACCACTCTACATGCACCAGACAAATTTAGTCTCCTTACTGTTTTCCTAACACACCTGTGCTTTCCCACATTTAGGCTTCTGAAAGTTCAATCTTTCCAATCCATTTTCTGTTTCCTTCTAAGCCACAGACAAGCACAAGTTATACCTCTTCTATAGCAGTATGTTCCCAAAATCAACAAAATACATTTTGCGCCCAAATCCTCTAAAAACCTACACATACTCACCATTAAGACAAAAGTTTCATGATATTATCTTCCCTAATTCTGTTGCATTAAAAAAAAAAAAAAAAAAAAAAACAAGATCCTCCTTGACCAGTGTATCTAGATGTGGTCTTGCCAGCTTAGAGGCTTTATAAAATGTATACCAATCATTTAAAATTTACCATGGGCCTAGTAGTTGTGAAATGATTGTGTGTGTGTTGTGACCTGTCTTACCTCTCCAGCTATTGTGAGCTGCTTATGGATGAGAATTATGTCTTATACTCCTTTGTAATCGCCTCAGCATTTAGCATAGTGCCTGGCACATAAGCAGAATTCAATAAATGTTTATTGAATCCTTCCTTGTTACAATGAATAGCTGTTGAGGGACATAAGTCTTACATATTTTTGGTGTTCCGAAGGATTTCCTGATTCATTCAAAGCCAGAAGCTATACTGGTGTGGGTGGGGGCACAAAATCTGCTTGCTATTCCTAGACCACAATGCCCCAGAAGACTCTCAGAGTGAGTGGGGAGGCACAGGGCAAGAAAGAAAACATTCTTTCTTCTACTACAGGAAAAAAGATAAAATTGGTGAGTGCTACTTTGGTTAACCAAAAGCCAGCACTGAATCCTTACTATGATTCTGCCATATCCACAGGACTTTAAATGAAAGGGAAAGAAAATTTTTTCTGATGCTCCCAAATGGTACAGGACTTCATAATGGTGTGGAGAGTCCCATAATACACCTCCATGGCTCAGAGAATCAGGGCATATCCCATAGGAAACCAGTGAGACACGAAGAATGATTACACCCCAGACGAGGATGGTGTGGCTGTTGGATATGTCTATAATCATCATCAAAATACATAATGAAATAAGATTATCAGTAGGGGAAACTTGATGAGTCAAGAGGAAAAAGGAATACAAGTCTAGTATCTGGAGAATGACTCAAGAATAAAATCTGACTAACTTGTCAACTGTCCATGAATATACAGCTCACTTCTCAGGCTTTCTATGTGAAGTGCAAAGCTTTCTAATCCATCTAGCAACAGGCTCTCCCATAAGACCACTTCTGTGTATTTTATTGTTTACATCCTCCTTTTTGGCCAACTACACAGTTTGACAACCTCATAGAGCAGTGAGGAAGAAAGAGATAACTGCATTTCACATATAAGTTCAAAAAACATTAAATAGCACCTGCTATGAGCTTGACATAGTGCTAGGTAATAGAACAGTAGTGACCAAAACAGAGGGCCTTCTCTGGAGTTGTTGGTTTTATGGGATAAACTTCAACCAAATAATTAGGTGAATAATTAACTAATTACGGTAGGTGGGCAAAGGTGTAGGGAAACCAACTTTGCCTGGTAGCTAGGGAAGGCTTGACAAACACGTAGGATCTAGCAGGAAACACCAAGGTAAATAGCAGAGAGAGCCCAGGGCAAAGGAGACAGCCTCTGTGAAGGCCCAGGGTGCATGATGTTGTAGGTGTAGAGCGATAGGGAGGATGCCTAAGGAGCTCGGGCAAAACAACAACTTAGGACTTAAAGTGGCACTGGATAAAGTTAGTGAGGGAGGCAGAAGCCAGAGGGTTTTGTGAATCAGTTTAAAATTTTGTGATTTAAGAGCACTGATGCATATTAAACTGGGAAGTGATGTAATCTGAATTAGTTTAAAAATACAAAATAAAAATATAACTTTGGCTGCAGTGTGAGCAATGGATTGGAAGGAGGCAAGACAGAGCATGTGAATAGACCAGTTAAAAGGCTCCTGGAGTGATCTGGGGGGAGGAGTGATATTCGCTTGACTTCATGGTAGCAGAAGAGCAGAAAACCAGACAGATCCAAGAGGTTGGAATAAATGTCTGGTGACTAAGAGGTGACAGATGTTGCAGCCAAATCTCTAGTAGCTCACAACACCCAAATTCCTCCTCCTGATTTAAAGAGCTTACATAATTTGATCTGACGTCCTCTCAATTCCCATTTCTCTCTTTCATGGAAAACCCACTCTGGTCTCCTCATTGCCCATCCAAATCTATGTTCATTCCTGACATTTTCAATCATGTTCTCTTTCCCCCTCAGAATGCGAAGAACCCTCCCCACCTAAATCTTACTCATCTTTCAAGGTTCGATTAAAATTCCATTGCCCTAATCAAGTCTTCCCTAACTTCTGCAGACTATACTGAATCATCCCTTTTCACTGTATCATACGTTTTAGCAGATGATCATATACTTCTCTTTGTTTCATCCACTTTAGGCGCATTTACCCAAATTAACCACTAGATTCTGAAGGACAGGAGCAAGCCTTTTGCTATTCTAGTATCCTTACTCCGGAAAGCCCAGTCCAAGGCACAACCATGGAACCAGCCATCAAACACTGAGAAGCTGTGTGAGTGAAAGGGCTGAAGAATATGCTGGACCTGGTGTTTCTCTAGACTACACAGCTGCCACAACTGGGGCAAGGGAAGACTGATGTTACTGCTGTCATCTGGGGTGCTTTTGTTTGGCCTGTGTACAATATCAGGATGGGGAACTAAAGGACTATCTTTAATCTTTAGTTGACTCTCTAGTCTGTTTTTTTCAAAAGACAGTCTCCGGCATATGTCTTAGCCACTGGTAGCTGGGAAGGGACATGAACTGACTTTCCACAATGGCAGGTAGCAATCAGAGAAAAGATGATCTAATTTAGATGGACTAATGCCAACTGAGACAGAAACAGAGCCAGCAATACACAGCAGCCAGTGAGCAAACAGCAACCTTTTCCCCCAACTTTACTTAAGTATGATTAACAAAAATTTTATCTAAGGTACACAGCATGACGATGTGATATACACGTATACTTGGAATGACTACCTTGCCTCACACAGCAACATTCTTTTTGTTGTGGTGAGAACACTTAAGATCTACTCTTTCAGCAAATTTGAAGTATACAATACGTTTATTGTTAACCATAGTCACTGTGCTGTACATTAGGTCTCTAGAACTTACTCATCATATAACTGAAAGTCTGTACTCTTTAACCAGAATCTCCCCATTTCCCCAGCCCTCCAGGCCTTGGTAACCACCATTCTACTGTTTTTATGAGTTTGACTCTTTTAGATCCACATGTAAGTGATACCATGCAGTATTTGTCTTTCTGTGTCTGGCTTATTTCAATTAGCATAATTTCCTCCAGGTCCACCCATATTGTTGCAAAATGGTAGGATTTCCTTCTTTTTTAAGGCTGAATATTCCATTGTGTGTGTATGTGTGTATACAACATCTATTTTCAGTGACTCTCAGTCACTGTAGCTTTTTAGACACAAGAGCAGTCAATTCCTTAATAATTGGTATACTTTTACTGAAATCCATTAATTTCAATCTCATTTACCAAATGCCTACAGGATTTGAAATGGAATTACTGAAGATTTCCCTTTTCCACACGAAGGAGAAGAAACATCAAATTAGAGAACAGAATTGATGATAATAGCACAAAGAGCAAAATCTGTAACCAGTAAGATCAGGTTCTATTATCCTTCCATGAGAAAGGGACAGTAATCAATTCCATTAAACCAAAACTATACATTTATTACACAGAACTATTATCCTTGTTATACTGAAAATGTATAAAGAGTCTAATACATGTTTTTTTTCACTCGTAGGTCTAACTACAATAGTAAGTTTAACTCAAAACAAAGAAATGAGTCTTTGGCCTTTAACCATAGCAAACATTAATCAAAGACCTTTGCTCTGTTCCTAATAAATGGTATCTTCTATCCTTATTCACAGTTATAGATCAGCATAAAACAGAGTAGACTTTTACTTGATGATCTCTTCTGGGTAACATAATTTAATGCTTTAAAAAATGTTATATACAGTATATTTTTATAGATTGCTATATTCCATAAAGTATGAAGAGTATGACTGAAATTCTCCAAAAGGCTGAGAAACAGCTATTACAAAAAGAGGCTTTCAGAATAAGCCTGATCTGAAATGGGCACCCTTGATTTCCAATCTAGCCTCCTGACAAAATTCCAGAAGACTCTGGAATTACTTGTGGATGTGAGCCTTGGGCAGTGAGAGCTGGGAGAGTCACTCAGCGGCTCTGTTACTTTCCTCATTTGTAAATGAAAGGGCTGAAGTCTGTGGTTCATTTATGGTTTTCTCCCCCAGTCACTGTACGGTTGTCCTGTGCCGCATCACAGGACAGAGGGAGTGCTGTGGAATAAACCTGGTGGAGCCGTTTCACTTTTACTCAGGCCATAACTGGGGAAAGAGAAGGACATAGAACAGCATTTTTCACATGTAGGTTGATCTTTATTTCTACCAAATTAACCCATTTACTCTCTTTTCCGTATGTCAGCATAAAATAAAAGCCCAAATTCAATAGTTTTCCCTTTTTTCACATGTATTTACTTCTAATCTGGCATGCTCAGAAATAGACAAGTAGAATAAAGTAATACATAGTGAATAAGTAAAAGCCAAGAAACAAGTTTATTTTTCAGAGAACTAGTTTTCTGCAGGTTGTTGAAAACACCAAAACAGTTGCTCAGTGAGTCAATGTTGGCAACTGGTTATTTTGTTTTAGAACTCATACTGGTAAGTTTCTTATTTTTTTAAAGGATAGTCTTTTAGACTATTGATACAGAGATTTCACATGCATTATCTAATACAATCCTCACAATAAGGCAAGCGTTATTATCGCTTTTTAAGAGCTGAAAAAATACAAGATAACTCAGGTTAAATGACTTATCCAAAGTCACCATAAGGAGGAGAGCACACACACAAAATACAGGCTACAGCTCTGACCCCTAGTCCATTGTTCTTTATAGCTTAAAGGGATTTCCTCAATGCAGATGTTAGATTAGCTAGGAAATGGGTGTGGGCATGGCACTGAGTTGACCAGAAGACCCTGAAACCTTCTGCAGATGCAGATGCAGATCCCATGTTCGGATAATACCTTCACCACCAGGACCCAGTTTTTCTTCCTTCCTGCTCTTTTCTGATCCTTTTTCTTTGGTCAATATCTAAGGTTTAGCAGTAACATGAAGGGTATTACTAACCCTCGAAAATGGTTCCTTTTGGCTGGGTGCGGTGGCTCACGCCTCTAATCCTAGCACTTTGGGAGGCCGAGGTGGGTGGATCACCTGAAGTCAGGAGTTCAAGACCAGCCTGGCCATCATGGTGAAATCCCACCTTAAAAAAAAGAAAGAAAGAAAAAAAAATGGTTCCTTTTTTGGATTCTCCCAATCCCCATCTCTCCCCTTCCCCTCAATCTTAAAAATCTTACATCTGTAGGGGAAATAACAAGGACAGGCCTGGTGCATGGCACAGAACACGACACTACCTCTCTCTAGCTCTACCTTGTGTAATTTCTTTCTTTTTTTATTTTTGGAGACAGGGTCTCACTCTGTCACCAAGGCTGGAGTGCAGTGGCACAATCATGGCTCACTGCAACCTCAAACTCCTGGGCTCCAGTGAGCCTCCCAAGTAGCTGGGACTACAGGTATGGTACCATCACACTTGGCTCATTTTTTAAATTTTTAGTAGAGATGAGGTCTGTCTCCGTTGGCCAGGCAGGTCTCAAACTCTTAAGGTCAAGTGATCCTCCTGCCTCAGTCTCCTAAAGTGTTGGGATTACAGGCATGAGCCACCATGCCTGGCACTTTGTATAATTTCTACCCCCATATTATCTACTGCTCCCATGAAGTTGGTCTTCTCCGCATTTATGACTTTTTACTACAAGTTCAAAATATAGTTTATCAGAGACAAAGGATTTTATTAAAAATATATATATAGTTTATTCTGTCAATATTTTCCTATAAGTCTAATTATTTAATATACTTAATTACATAAACTTTTCTGAAATATTCTCAATAGAATTAGATTCTTTTCAAATTATTAGAAATCCAGGAATTTTTTTAGCCAAATAGGAATTATAGTATTTTTCCCATCCTAGGTTATGAAATAATTTTTATGATATGTTTATGTCACACCCATTTTGTTACTCTATTAATATGACTTTTTTTTTTTTTTTCCTGACATGGAGTTTTGCTCTTGTTGCCCAGGGTGGGGTGCAATGGCGCAGTCTCGACTCATCCCAACATCTGCCTCCCGGGTTCAAGTGATTCTCCTGCCTCAGTCTTCTGAATAGCTGGGATTACACGCGTGCACCACCAAGCCCAGCTAATTTTGTATTTTCAGTAGAGACGAGGGGTTCTCCATGTTGGTCAGACTGGCCTTGAACTCCTGACCTCGGGTGATCTGCCTGCCTCAGCCTCCCAAAGTGCTGGGATTACAGGCATGAGCCACTGCAACTGGCCAATATTAATTCTTTTTTTGGGGGGCGGGGGGGGACAGAGTTTTGCTCTGTTGCCCAAGCTGGAGTACAGTGGCATGATCTCAGCTCACTGCAACCTCCGCCACCCAAGTTCAAGCAATTCTCTGCCTCAGCCTCCTGAGTAGCTGGGATTATAGGCACGTACCACCACGCCCTGCTAATTTTTTTGTATTTTTAGTAGAAATGGGGTTTCACCCTCTTGGCCAAGCTGGTCTTGAACTGACCTCAGGATCTACCTGCCTCGGCCTCCCAAAGTGCTGGGATTATAGGCATGAGCCACCGAGCCCAGCCAATATGAATTCTGAAGTTTTAATTTCAAGATTTAAGAATTACTCTTAAGGTTACTGCTAAACCTTAGATATCGACCAAAGAAAAAGGACCAGAAAAGAGCAGAAGGTTGCAGGGAAGATACGCAGGTCTTTAAATTGTATTTATTCAATAACTGACTTCAAAATTGAAAAAAAAAAAAGGGAAACAATGGTTTGCCATTACCTACCCATTAATAGTAATAGAGAACTTTTTTTTTTTTTTGAGACAGAATCTCACTCTGTCACCTAGGCTGGCGTGCAGTGGCACAATCTCGGCTCACTGCAACCTCTGCCTCCTGGGTTCAAGCGATTCTCCTGCCTCAGCCTCCTCAGTAGCCGGGACTACAGGTGCATGCCTAATTTCTGAATTTTTAGTAGAGACGAGGTTTTGCCATGTTGGCCAGGCTGGTCTCAAACTCCTGACCTCAGGTGATCCACCCACCTTGGCCTCCCAAAGTTCTGGGATTACAGGTGTGAGCCACCACACCTGGCCAGTAATGGAGAACTTTCTAAGGCATCGACATGTGTTCTTTTCTAAGATGAGATTGCTAATGATCTTTTTTTTTCTTTCTTTTTTTTAAGAGACAGGCTCTGTCACCCAGGCTGTAATGCAGTGTTGCAATCACAGCTCACTGTAACCTCAAACTCCTGGGCTCAAGCAATCTTCCCACCTCAGCTTCCCGGGTAGCTGGAAATACAGGGGTGTACCACCACACCCAGCTGCTACTGAGAGTAAACCCTTTAATCCACTGGGAGTGAAACAATGTTATGATTTGGTTTGACTTGGTATGTAGGTGATTCACTAATGACTAAATAGAGCAATCAATTTACATTTACATTTTTAAAAATACAATAATTATTCTGACTATTCTCAATTAACATGAATTCAAGGACTTGTATCTTCCTATGAGTGGAGCTAGATTTCTAGGGTTATTAGCTCTTTAGCAAATATCAGTATTTAAAGACCACACAAAATCAGCATTGTTCAACTACAGCAGCATTTTTATCAGATTTTAATACCATCTTTACATCTACTTACATAGATCAAGAAAGTTTCATATTAGATATTTTCCCAGCATAGCTATGTTTGCTTTATCAGAATAAATACACCTTCCAAATCATTTAGTTCAAAACAATCTGAAGTTTTCTCTACTTTCAGACTCACCACTGCTTAATATACTTATATTCTAAACTAATAAATCATAGGAAATATAAACAGTATAAACCCTTCAGATAAGCTAATATCAAAATATTTACTGAAAACTTAAGAAGAGCTAGGCCTTGCAGGAACACAAAGATAAACAAGACCTGTCCATATTAAGGAACTAAGCCCACTGCATTCCTGTATAGGTTCCCAAATCCCACTTCCTTCTCCTTCAGTAATCCTGCATTTTTTATGACCATGTAGTAGGTCCTCCAGGTAAGTATCAGTCTCCTCTTCTGTTTGAAGGAAAGAGCTCATTAAGATGCTGCTATGAATTTCTTGGGGAGTCCTCTTGTTCTCCTGTTTCACAGTCATCCTTCTACAGCCAAGATGGTCCTGAGAGTGTGAGTAGATGTGGGGCCACAATTCTCTACTGCCATAGCTAATGCCCATAAAAACCATCTCACACATCCGAGGCTTTCTTCTTTTCTCAAGGTGGCTCAAAGTTCTAAACTGATGGAAAAATTACTCCAAGAAACCACTTTGTCTTTCTATTACCATATCCAAACGAGACTGACAAAAATCTCCAAAAGTCATAGGGGCAGTCTGTAGTAAAAATGGTCTCCAGTGACCTTGTAATTTATAGTAGCCCCTGTGAGAAACTAATGTACTTTTCAGTTATTTCTCCCCAACCAAAATATTTAAGAAACTTTTGTCAATGTGCCCTGTCCCACATCCCTGGCTTGTCCTCTGAGCAGCTAAAACCTTGACCAAAAAACAGCTTCCCAGGAACTGATAGCCAAACCTTCTCCAATATTGTCGTCCACTTACCCCAATTATCTACCTACCCTGAGGAACAAATTCACTAACCAGGAGCATTCCCAATTGCTTAGAGGCTTTTGAATGATGAGGAAGGCTTTTAATCATCAGAACTTTCTCTTAGGTGTCACAAGACACGCAGCTGCTCAGAAACTCCAAAACAAGGCATTTCAGACCCTGAAGTCGCCTCCTAAGCTAACAGAAATAGAGGATTCTGGAGGTGTGGATGAAAACATGCTGCTACTAATACACTTAATGTGGTTCTTGGTGCTGCCTCCATGGACTTGACTTTACGCCTAAGAAACGCCTCCTGTATGAAGTGGGGATGTCAGGGTGTTCTGACCATGTGTCCCTAGGGTTGATACAGCTAATCAGGCAGTCCTATTTCTTCCTTACTGCCCAGTGAGCATTCCTCCCAAGGCTACACAGGATCTATAAGAACCTTCCCAGGTAACAAAGAAATGCTCTTTGGTAAAACATTAAAGGGTACAAGTAGCTAAAGCACCTGTGCAAGAAACTCAGTGTGAGTGGACTCCTTTGAGGGGGTGTCTACTTGACTGAGATGTTGAGTAAGGGCTCCCGATAGGGTAAGAGTCTCAAACAAGAGCAGGGTGGAATAACCATTCTGTCATGAAGCACATCTTGGTATATGACCTCTTTAAGAAAAACTCTAGTTGGGCATGGTGGTTCATGCTTGTAATTCTAGCACTTTGGGAGGCCAAAGCGGGCAGATCACCTAAGGTCAGGAGTTGGAGACCAGCATGACCAACATGGTGAAACCCCATCTCGACTAAAATACAAAATTATCCAGGTGTGATGGCAGGTGCTATAATCCCAGCTACTCGGGAGGCTGAGGCAGGAGAATCGCTTGAACCCAGAAGGCAGAGATTGCAGTAAGCCAGCATAGAGCCACTGTACTCCAGCCTGAGTGACAGAGCAAAACTCCATCTCAAAAAAAAAAAAAAAAAAAAAACCAGAAAACCTGATCCCATTAACAGGATTCCAAGGTAAACTCCCTAATACAGTGGCCACGTGAAACATGAAATGAGTTCCTAAACTCACCAAATTACTTTAGTGAAACCCTAATAACAGTTGTTATATTTAACACACTATACTCCTAGTAAAAGAATGTGTCTGTCAACAGAGACAGAATCTAACATTACAATTCTCAGTTACAGACTTCTGAAAACTACATTCCAAAAAAAGCTGGCTTCACTTAAGAACACTAATCAAAAGATCAGATGAAATCACAGCATAAATGAAAAGTGTATGGATAGACAATCTGAAAAAGATGGAACTATCCTTGTTAGAGAACTGAAGAAAAGTTGCAAAAACTGGAGACATGGAAATCTTATTTAAACCTGCACAGAGTTTAAAATTATTAACACACCAGCAGCTAATTAATCCTGTATTTTGTTTGTCTTAGATCAAATGTTTAAAGGCGCTCTTGCCTATCCTTGAAGCTGAATTTGCCTAACATAGCAGCTTTATGTTAAGGTTACTGTGTGCTGTCAAACTATGTTCCCAGCTCTGTAGGCCCACAGGGCAGAGGAAAGGATTTTCATTTGGAAAACGAGAAGCAAAGGATGAACAGCTCGCTTTGGGATTTGATGGGATTAACCCCCACACAATGCCATCCTTCAGGACAAATATAGAATATTTGGTCCTTCCCACACACCTTATAAAATCATCTGGTTGCTTAGCATTTCTAAGTTGAGACTTTTTTTTTCCAATTATAAAACAAGTAACTAACTTTTAAAATAGTTTCCCTAATTACTAGAAGAAACATTCTGCACACATTCTCCCTCTATTTCATTGCTTACAATGCCCAAAAAGGTGACCTTATCTCTGGAGTCCACTTCAACTATAAATGTTAAGAGTTTGTAATACTGGTCTGGTTCTTGCCACAAGGGTGGGAACTAAGAGCAGGAGCTGAGATACTCATCATTTGGTGTTCTTATATCACAGGTGAATGGAAAAAAGCAGACAGAAGCAGCTGGCTTTGAGCTATCCCTATGGGTGTGCAAATCTATGTGGCACTACCAGTTAATACCAAGTGAAGAGGCACGTGAGCTAAGTCAAAAACACACTGACCTACGTGGAAGAATGATATAGTATTCAAGTTAAATAGAACAATAACATCAATCAAAAGCTATAAATAAATCATTTGGAAGAATGATATAGTATTCAAGTTAAATAGAACAGTGACATCAATCAAAAGCTATAAATAAATCATTCTACACAGCAAAGTTGTGATGACCTATTGTACCGTGAGCTCACTGTGAAATAGGCTTACTCATCCAGCTCAATGAGATTGAGTCCTTTTAATTCCATCACGAGCCTTACCTGCAAGCAGGTGAACAGAGTTGAAGCTCTTCTCCAGTTTACCCAGAAGTACAGTGAGAAAACAGTCTGAAGAGAGAGAGGCAACATCTTGGGAGCTTTGATCGTAAACTACAACCTTCTGACTGCAATCAATGTCCACCTGAAATGCGAACATGAGGTTTGTTAGGAAGGAAGGTGAGAAAAATGATCTCAAACTACTGCTTGAGTAAGATCTCATGTTTACCAGTGCTAAGGAAAATAACTGTTTCCTGTTTTCAATTAATAATTTGAATAAAAATGAAATATAGTCATTTTATGAGATAGCATACAAAACTCTTAAAAACCAAAATTGAAGCTATTTTTGTGTAGGTGGTCTCACAACTCCCTGGTTTTAAATCCTTTACACTATAAAATGGTAAAGTTTGTAATAAATCAAACAATATGCAAAAGAAATATAACATAACCTTGGACCTAAACAGTTTTTAAAAATGACTTTAACATCTTAACAAAGGAATCAGTTGTTTATTAAAACATAAGCTCGTTTGTATTTGTGAAGAAAAAACAGCCCACCACACAGACAACATTTTAGTATCTCAGGAATAACTTTCCTTGAAGATAATACCATTAAGTCTTGACTAATGTAACCACATGTGTTATGACATATAAAAAGCACCCCTAATAATTAGTTCCTACTTTCTTTCCAAAACACTTGAAAAGAATGACTTTCAGTAAATTTGTAGATAACATAATGTTTAATAATTTTAGCAAGCCACAAGAAAACATAGCACTTGTCCAGCTTAAAGCAAGTTAATCCTTCTGCATAGTTTAGAAATATTATTAAATGTGACAATATGGTTAGTAGATTATTTTGAGGTACCACAAGGCACCAAAATTTAAAAAGCAACCAAAACTTCCTCAAATTACTTTCTCTACTTAAAGAGGCGGCTTTAATTAAAATTATTCCCCATTCAATGTGTCCATTTATTTTAAAAAGGCAAAAGGGAAAGCATTTACCTTATGTTTCGCTGAATGCTGGATGAGCTCTGTAATTAACACTTTGTCCTGTTGCAACCTTCGCTTCATAAGCTTGGAGCAGTTGATATTAATGGCTTCCAAAATGTGGGATGTATTGTATTCCACAAATGGCCGGCTATCAATTAGCAGCACTTTTTCCGTTCCACTTTCCAGCAGAGCCACCAACCTCTCAGTAACAATTTGAGTTCCAATCATCTCATGGGCCATGACAACAATAAGTCCTCTTTTCCCACCTCTTTCTTTAATTTGCCACGATGATGTAATGGTGGTGTGCTCAAAGGCTCAGCCACTCCATTGTACTAAAAGTGTATGAGGTCAGGCTGGTGGTGACTGGCAAAAGGAGAGTTAAACCCATTTTCAGCAAGAGCCCTCCAAGTGAATGTCTCTTTCTCTTTCCCGTTGATGTGCTCTTGCAAAGGACTCCATCCACAAAGCAGCCCCTCACATTTGATTCATAAAGAGATGACTGGAATAACCATTCCACAACAAAAGATGCTTTGGGGCAGCCAGCGCATTACATCATTCTTTACCTTTGCTCCCGCGCTCCAACAGCTTTACAGTGGACTGAAAGCCTACGCGGAGAGGGAAAGACAGAAAACAAAACGTGAGGTCAAAAAAAGAAGAAAGAGTGTCTGATTAGAGGGAGTGTATGATTCATAATATTTACTCCATTAATCTAATTCCATACTTGATGCACTGCTTCATTTGAACAAACAAACAGAAAGGACAAATCGGTATGCTTCAGAAAAATGTGCTACTGATAATTCCATTTTACCTCAAAATGTAAAAACTCAAAGAAAACAAAATAAGACATATAATGAATTACAATCACCTAGGGCTCAGAATTAAATGACCTGTAGTATGGAATTAAAAGGGTTATAAAAAGCTGCTTGAAGTATTATTATTCCAAATAGTGTTCCTTTATTTTATTTGCTTATTTATTGAAACATCACAAAGAATAGCAGCTGAGGACCAAGTTAGCAATCCTGCGTTATCAGGACAAGAAAAAAAAAATCTTTTCTGAAATGGCTTTTCTGAATTCAGAAATGGCTTTTCTGAAATTTTTCTGAAAAGAAAAATCTTTTCTGAATTCTGAGAATTCCTGTGATGAATGAGTAGGTGTATATGTGTGCACACGTGAGCTCACACGAGTACCAGGGTGCAAACAGCAGCCTTTTAAAATTGCCCTCACAGAGGAGAGAAGATGCAGGACAACTGAAGGTTTTAAAAATCTCAGCTATCTTTTAAGGAGGAGAAAGGACAAAAATGACTGATAAGTTTGTCACAGCAGCTGCTGAGCTAGGGCTGGAAAGTGCCAGAGCTCACAGCCATGAGCCTGGCATGGCTCCTTCCTGTGGCCACCACCCTACCCCAAGTTGCTTAAGGTCCTGTAAGCTTATCCTGTACATTTTCCTGCTTCATTCTTCAGAGAATCACTAACTCCTAGTCTTAAAAAAAATCTCACCCCTTAACCTGGAACTCTAAGGTAGCAACCCAGACATACAGAACCCTTAAAGCTGCACCTAATGCTTCCCTTTCTTGCCAAACTCCTTTAATCAATCACTTTCTAATTAACATTAGTTGAAGTTTTGTGCTTCTTGTTTGGACTTCACCTGGACCTTCAATATTTTCAGATTCCTATCTCCCCTGGTCCATCTCTGCATATACAAAATCCTCTACTACATAAAACTACATGTCTACTTCTGACATTCAACTTCTAGAGGGTAAATTTTTTTTTTTTTTTTTTTTTTTGAGACAGGGTATTGCTCTGTCACTCAGACTGGAGTGCAATGGCACAATCTCAGCTCACTGCAACCTCCACCTCCCAGGCTCAAGTGATTCTCTTGCCTCAGCCTCCCAAGTAGCAGGGACTACAGGCACATACCACCATGCCTGGCTAATTTTTGTACTTTTTGTAGAGACGGGGTTTCACTGTGTTGCCCAGGCTGGTCTCGAACTCCTGGGCTCAAGCAATTCACCTGTCTTGGCCTCCCAAAGTGCTGGGATTACAGGTGTTAGCCACTATTTGATAGCAAAAGTTGCTTATTATATTTCTTCTACAATACTTTGGACATAATATGCTCAATTTATTATTATAGTAAGTAAAATCTTCCTTGTTCCAAAAACAATTTAAAATTCTAAATAAATATTTGATTAGCTGATTTCAGATCAGGATGTCAGAGCCTTTAAAAACCTTTAGGTCATGTTTCCTAACTTTACGCTGACAAATTAGAAGCTAAAGCATGGAGACAGAAGGGGGAGCATGATATAAAGAGAAGCAGCTTTGCCATCTACTTATGCAACCTTGGACAAATCACATAGCCTCTCCAAACCAGTTTCTTCACCTACAAAATGTAGACATCATAGTGCCTTGTCTCTTCAAAGTTTGTACTGAGGACAAAATTATCTAATTCATTGAAAGCTGGTAAGTAAAAAAGCAACTATGCATCATAGAGAGACAGGAGGGAAAATGCCCTATAGATGCCAATGGCAAACAAAGCTGGCTTACATCTGGCATCTAAAAGACATCACTCACAGATAAAAACAGATGTAATTCCATCCTCTTATAGTGCAGTTGTAACCAAGCTGTGCCCTTTCTCACAGAGCCTGACACACAGGGAGTTAGAAGGCACCTGAGATACCATCTCAATCACATTGCATTTTACAAACCAGCTCCATTTAATACATTATATGTCCACTTCTATTTTCCAAGAGACAACTTTCATTAATGTATTATTTTTACGGCCATGAAGTACAAAAGTCATCTCTATTTTCAACTGAAGGAACTAGAACAGAGAGTTTGTCCTAGTCAATCCACTAATAAACTTCTACAAAGTGCCTACCAAGGCCATACCACTCAATCAGGTTCTGCCTGCTCAGGGACAGAGTTCATGGCAATGTAAGGTCCTGTACTCAGATTGTCTGATTCCCAAACCAGAGCTTCTACTACTAGGTTACCCTGTTTTCCCTAAATACTTGTTCCCATAATGGAACTGGACTAGGAATGAATGATACACCATAAGGGTACCCAGGTGGCACAGAAAGTGGAAATCCGAGAACAAGAGCAAGTTGATTCCAACAATGGCACTGGGTCTCCGAGTCTGATTGGCTCCTCTCAAAGAGAGAAAATCCGGATGGGACAAAGCAGTTATCTGGGTTAGCAGATCAAGGGACAAAAGGAGGGAGAAGACAGCAAACATGCAAAAGTTGAATAGAAAGTTCTCATCTTTGCTTCCCCTCAGCCAATTCTCATAAACCCAAAGACAGGTTACAGCAAACAGTTCTACAGAGCAGAAAATGTATTTCTTCCCAGAGGACCAGAGTGTAGTTACAGATACAAAAAGACCCTTTCCCTGACCAAGGAAAGCTCTGGGCAAAGCTACTCTGAGGATGTAAGTAAAGCACAGGAGTCAAAGTGAAGTGGTGGTGAAGTCACACCCTTTCAGTGCTGTACTGCAACCAGCTGGAGCCCTCCTGGTAAGACTTCATGCCCAAGGTCTAATTTTCTGTAGTCTTAAACGAGTTATGTGAGAGACAGAGCCCCACCAAAGCATCACCGAGGGTAAAGTAACAATGGGCTTAACCTCTTTTATTTACACAGAAAATTTTGGTTAAATCCCCATCACTGGCTGTCACTCTAATTTTAAAAATTTCTCTGTATTTACTGTTTTGTTTTCAAAATCCTTTGCATTAGGTAAGCTTTAAAAAATGACAAGAGAATATTTTGCTTGCAATACCACCAAGCTAACCTTACCCAGAGTTTCTAAGTCAAGGGGAATAAAAATTCTTAGAATGAACCACAAAGGCCCAAGTCCATAGACCAGCTTTACTATTTATCTATTTATTTGGCCAACTGTTAAAGTTTTAAATAATTTCTTTAGATTTTTAAGTAGCTAATATGTTGATATGCTTCAAAACACAGTCTAAAAATGTATACATACTATGAACACGTACAGCTTACTGTGTCACTTATACATCAATAAAGGTGTTTAAAATTCCCGTGATATTGAAACTTCAGCAAATACATTTAAATGAAAAAAAAACTAAATATATTCAAAATCCTTCTCCTACCTTTATCCTCCATCTGCCTGGGTCCCAACCCTGCCTTCTAACTGGTAACAACTTTTAGTAGTCTCATCTAATTTATTTCGAAGATTGTTTTTTAATTAATATAGAATAAAACACAAATATGTACTCTTTTCCATCTCTTTGTTCAAATGGTTACACAGTACAGACTCTGTTTTGCATCTTGCTTTTTCTTTCACTTACAGAACTTGAATCTGATTTTTTTCAACATTTAATTAGAAAATAAATCAATCTATATTTCTATGGGTCTTGCATATATGCAGGTCTGGCAATCTAAATACAACATGCAGAAATTCTTTGTTTTGAGACGGAGTGTCACACTGCAGCCTGGGCTGGAGTGCAGTGATGCAATCTGCGCTCACTGCAACCTCTGCCTCCTGGGTTCAAGTGATTCTCTTGCCTCAGCCTCCCGAGTAGCTGGGATTACAGGTGCATGCCACCACCCCCAGCTAATTTTTTGTATTTTTAGTAGAGATGGGATTTCACCATGTTGACCAGGCTGGTCTCAAACACCTGATCTTGTGATCTGCCTGCCTTGGACTCGCAAAGTGCTGGGATTACAGGCATGAGCCATCATGCCTGGCCAAAATTCTTAAACTTAAAAGATAATTCCAGCTGGGCATGGTGGCTTATGACTGTAATCCAAGCACTTTGGAAGACCAAGGCAGGAGGAATCATTTGAGTCCAAATAGTTCAAGATCAGGCTAGACAACACAGCAAGATCCTGTCTCTACAAAAATCCAAAAAAAATTACAAAAATGTAATTCTAGGGGAAATATTTTATGTCTGTGTGTATGCATGTGTGTGTGTATATACATATGTATATGATAAAGATTAAAGCAACTTTATATGTATACATATGTATATCTATGTATACATATGTATATATGCACATGTTTATCTATATGTATATATAGATATATATAAAATCTCCCCCACTAGAATTACATACCAGAGTACCTAGAAGCTGACAAGTAATTCATAATAGTGTGCTCAAAAAGCCAGCAAATTAAATGCTGGGAGTCACCATACCTGGCTTGTTTTATGACATCTTAGTTAGAGAGTACCCTCTATAACTACTCTGGCTTCAAAGAAAGTTAAAATGTGACGGTGAACATTCATGAAGTTATGGAAATTATCTTTTAAAGGATGCCCTCAAGTCAGCAAGGCAGTATTTATCATATTGAAGACGAGTAACCTTAATCAGGACTACTACACAAATAACTGCAAAGTATGCCAAGTTCAAAATAAAGGTTTTAAAAGACTTTAGGAATAAAGATAAACTGAGTCAACATCTTAGTATAGCAAAATGTCTATACTGATCATGGAATAACATCAGCAAATCTCCTAAAGAAATACCATTTCTGGTTTATTTTACCAATCAGCAAATGATTTGTGTTTTACATTTTATAATATTTAATATTAACATAAGTTGTATAACAACTTTCCCCCATTAATATATAATTTTTTTTTTGAGACGGAGTCTTGCTCTGTTGCCCAGGCTGGGGTATAGTGGCATGATCTTGGTTCACTGCAATCTCTGCCTCCCGGGTTCAAGCAATTCTTCTGCCTCAGCCTCCTGAGTAGCTGGGATTACAGGTGCGTGCCACCACACCCAGCTAATTTTTTGTATTTTTAATAGAGACAGGGTTTCACCATGTTGACCAGGCTGGTCTCAAACGCCTGACACATGCCTTGGCCTCCCAAAGTGCTGGGATTACAGGGGTGAGCCACCACGCTCAGCCTTTTCTGTGTTCTTATATGTAATTTATTTTGATTTAGATTCCATTTGGTTACCTATGGAAATGTATCTATGACTATAACAGAAATCAATGGAGTTTTATTTCCTGAAACTCACTCTATATCCAACTGCACAAATACGGTATATCAATGAAGTATACTACTGAATAAGTTATGTTTAAGAACTGTAAGTCTAAGACTATTTTTATGTTACAATGAACAGGTGGGGCCTGTTTTAACTAAAAGAACAACATAATTTCGTATAAAACCAGTATTTGCCATTAATTACTTAAAAGGAAAATATTTTGTTTTGATTTTAATTACTTGTAGCTTTCAAAATTTGTGCCTAACTAGAGAATCCTTTCTTTTAAGAGTAACATTATTTTTAAGTGATATATTAAGGATCTTCTTCTGCTTCCCAGATGATTTTTCTATTCAACTTCCCAAACATCATCCTGGGTTTAGGTCAGTCATACTGACACTGACTATATCCCACTCAGAAAAAAACCGGTAATCTTTCTCAGACACTATTTTTTTCCTTCTACCCATGGGTTATTTTCTGCCGGCAGCACAGTTTCATCTGCTGCTGGTACTGCTGCTCTAAAAACACCCCCTCCCAAGGTCTGCATCGAGGCCCACAGCAGGGGCTGGGGCTCCAGGAGGAGGCAGGGGCTCCCGCTCAGAGAGGCATACCTCCATTTTAAACATTTCCTTTCACAAAGAGAAATTATCAGGGGAAGGAAAAGGATCCCATGGCTATGGGGTGCTTACTAGGCCTGTTCAGTGAGGACAGGGATTTAGCTTTATTTGGTTGGGCTAGAGCTCAAGTTCAAATTCTCAGTTTATGGAAACGATATAATCAGGTGAGAAGTTAACTTTTATTAAACTACAAGCCTGACTTAAATTTTTTCCCTCTAATAAAATTAAAGAAGCAGGCAACAAGATATACCAAAATGCCTTTCAACAGAGCCCTAAACATAGGCTTTCAATTACCAGGAAAAAATTAACCAATCAAAAGAGAAAAAAGGAGGCTATCATGTCTATAAGCAAACAAGAATTCTTTAGACTTTGACTGCCTCAATTCTACACAGATTAAAGCAACTTTACTAAGCTGTGGGTGAAGAAAAACTTGATAGAAAATCTGAGGTCTAGTATTTGGCAGATATACTCAATAAAAAAATAAAAACAAACACAAAAAACCAACCTCACCAAAATCAAGAATGCTACAAACTTAATATGCTTTTTAGCTGCCTATTAATGTCTGATCATATTTCTTTACCCAAAAATTGAGGACATATATTTCTGACAGGTGAAGGCAATAATGAGATAGACTGCTTGAAGCAAAACTGTTTAGACAATACTAGACCTGGAGACAGCACTTATCTGCACCGTAGAACCCAGTGGCCTTGCAATGACATACCGCGCTGTTGAAAGACGCCACTCCAATCAGAGGTTCACACTGTTTACATACATCTCAAGAACCCACAGAAAAAAGCTGGAAGAGCAGTCAGCTTTCAAAGACTATAATGCCTGTGCTTTCAGGCAGAGGCCAGTCCAGGCAGAGGCCAAATCTGTGAGAACCCTTCACCAAAGTTTTTGATCAGGGCAAGGAGCACTCTCCTCTTGGTATTGGCCCAATCGGAGCTCTTTCTTTTTCTTAGTGCTGCTTCCTGTTTCACCAGCTTCCCCTTCCCTGACCCACCTGAGCTTTCCTGCTTCCTCCTCTCAACCTTCTTCTTTCCCCCTGCCACCCATGTATGTAACCTAGACACACTACTCCTGGACCACAGGCTTCCTCGCTTACCCCTCTATACTTATGTTTCCTTGAGACACCTTGCCTGAAAACTTAGAACCCTACCTACTGGGAGAGGGGCTGGTGTATGGAGGTGATCTTGGGAGGGGAGAAATGGAAGGATCCCTGGATAGAGTTACTGGGCAAGAGGAAATATGGCCAGGGATTGGCTTAATCTGAGAATTGAGGAGAAAACGTTTTAGAAGGTTATTTTCAGTAAAGGAAGGCTGGAGGAAGGAGAATAAAGATTTAGAACAAGCCAAACAGAGGTCAGATGGGGACTAATTTGTGCATCCTGGTTTTCCTGAACATCTGCCAGAACCACTATAATTCATCAGGCCTACTTAATTAATTCAGTCAACTAACAAGTACTTATTTGGCACCTAATATGTGCTAGGCACTGCTGTGAAAATGTAGCAATAAATGAAAAAAGTATTCATTATAATTTATAAATTATTAATGTCCTGCCTTGATTATAAATTAACAAGGCAAAAATTATTGCCCTTCTGGAACTTCTAATTTAGTGATGGGGGACACAGTCAACAATAACAAAAACAAAACATTTTCTATGACAGACACTGATAAGAACTAGGAAGAAAAAATAGAGCAGGGAAGAGCAAAGGATGTAGTGGGGGTGGCTATTAAAACTGTAAACAGAGTAGTCAGAGAAGGACTTACAAACATGAGAGAGGAGAGAGGTAAGAGACTAAGCTATGTGGATACCTGGAAGACTGTAGCTCTCTGGGGCCAATGAATATACTAGCCAAGATAATGCTGAATTGGGCAAATGCCAATAAAAGATGTGGAGGATATTCATGCTTTGTTCAGAACTATGGTTATATCTTTTGGAAATGATGCATTTCCAGGAGACTGAACTTGTGTTTTTATTGTTTTTTTGAGACAGGGTCTTGCTCTGTCACCCAAGGCTGGAATGTAGTAGTGTGATCTCAGTTCACTGCAACCTTCGCCTCCTGGGCTCAAGTGATCCTCCCACTTCAGTCTCCCAAGTAACTGGGACTACAGGCATCTGCCACTACATCTGGCTAATTTTAATTTTTTGTTGAGACGGCATCTCATTGTGTTGCTTAGTCTGGTCTCAAACTCCTGGGCTCAAACAATTCTCTTGAGTTGGCCTCCCAAAGTGCTGGAATTACAGGAGTGAGCTACTGTGCCTGACCAAACTTTTTAAATTGATGGATAAAACTATGTATTTATCATGTACAACAAGATATTCTGAAGTATACACACACTGTGGAATGGTTAATTCTGCTAACAAGTATATTACTACACATAACCATCATTTTTGTGACGAGAACACTTAAAATCCACTCCTTGCATTTTTCAGGAATACTGTATATATCATTAACTGTGGTCATGATGCTGTACAATACGTCCTTGAACTTATTTCTCCTAAGTATTTACTTTCACCAACATCTCCCCAGGCTTCCCTCCCCACTAACCACCCCAGCCTTTGGCAACCATTCTACTCTCTACTTCAATGAGATGAACTTTTTCAGCTCCCACATATGAGTGAGATTATGCCATATTTGTCTTCCTGTGTCTGGTTTATTTCACTTAACATAATGTCTTCCAGGTTCATCCATGATGTAGAAAATGACATTTTCTTCTTTTTTAAGGCTGAATGGAATTTCATTGTGTACATATACACCATGTTTTCTTTATCCATTCATATTTTGATAGATGCTTAGGTTGATTCTACATCTTGTCTATTGTAAATAGCACTGCGATAAACACTGGTATGCAAACACCTCATTTTCTTTACTCAGTAGTGGGACTGCTGAATCATATGGTGGTTCTATTTTTAATTTTTTTTGAGGAACCTCCATAATGTTTTCCATAATGGCTGTAAATAGTTCACATTTCTACTAACAGTGTACAGGGGTTCTCCTTTCTCCACATCCTCACCAACATTGATGTTCTGTCTTTTGATAACAGCCATCCTACCAGTAATGTGATACTATCTCACCGTGGTTTTAATTTGGATTCCTCTGATGATGAGTAATGCTAAGCATTTTTCATATACCTGTTACCATTTGTATGTCTTCTTTAAAAAATGTCCACTCAGGTCTTTTGCCCATTTTTCAACCAAGTTAGTGTTTTCTTGCCATTGAGTTGTTGGGAGTTCCTGATGTTTTTGAGGTATTCTTTATCAGATATATAATTTACAAATATTTTCTCCCATTCTATAGGTTGTCTCTTCACTCTGTTGACTGTTTCCTTTGCAGTGAAGAAGCTTTTTAGTGTGACGTAATCCCATTTGCCTATTTTTGCTTTTGTTGCCCGTGCTTTTGAGACAGGCAATTGAACTTTTAACTTCAATGTGAAAAAAAAAAAAAAAAAAAATATATATATATATATATATGAAAGTTAAGTGCAATTTCTTCATTAAAACTACAAAGACAGAAGCTGTGGTTCCTATACAGTGCACTTCTTGGCAAAGAAATGAAAAGAAATACTGTAACAAGAAAGATTACTATTAATGTTAATATTGTGTTCCAACCCCACAAGTGTGTTGTATCTACTGAGAGAATCTTAGTTTTACAACATGGAATGCAGTAAAATATTAAAGACATGTTAAGCAAGATATATGTGTGAAAAAAGTCTATACAACAAGTAAAACAAGGAATTTAAAGAATCTTTACATTAAAAATTTTTTAAACGCTTTCAAGGTTCTCACCTTGTCAGAAGGATCAAATACTTAACACAATGACTTTACTGTATTCAAGGGGTTCATAACACTAATATAAGTTTATAATCTTTATCTATTAATATATGCAACCCCCCCTACTTTAGTCCACACCAGCCCCAGAACAAAATTCCACTACATAAAAGATATAGTATACTTTGCTGACGAAGAACTAAATGACTAAACGTATTAAGACCACAGTAACCATCTGAACAATTTGGAACACAGTCTAATGGGAGAGGGTTATAATTTAATTTTTCCAAAGAGGACTGGAAGGCTCTAGGAGCAATCAGTGGAATACACCAACACCAAACTTCTCACCCATCTGCACTCAAGCTCAAGCTCACAATAGTAATATTCCAGAATTTTATCTATTTTAAAGCTCTTAATACTAAAATAAATAAAACTAGGATGCTAAACTATATTGTCCTGAAGATAAATTCAAAATAGCTCACAAAATAAATTGAAAGTGACTTTGAATGCCTGAAATCCCAGCAGTTTTTCCCAGAATTTTTCCAGCGCCAAAAGTGTGTCATATCTACTAAAAGAATCTTAGTTTTACAATATGGAATGGAGTAAAATATCAAGGACATATTAAGCAAGATATATGCATGAAAAAAGTCTATAAAACAAGTAGGTAGTTTCAAGGATTTCCTTTAAACTACTTTTGGGAGGCCGAGGCGGGTGGAGGAGGTGACTTGAGGTCAGGAGTTCAAGACCAGCCTGGCCAACATGGCGAAATCTCAACTCTACTAAAAATCCAAAAATTCAACGGATGTGGTGGCATGTGTCTGTAATCCCAGCTACTCAGGAGGCTGAGGCAGGAGAATCGCTCGAACCTGGGAGGAGGAGGTTGCAGTGAGCTGAGATCAGGCCACTGCACTCCAACCTGGACAAAAGAGTGAGACTCCAACTTAAAAAAATAAAAATAAAAATAAAACAAAGTGAGTTACAAGAAAATGCTTTATCTTTCAGTTAAAATACACATGAAAAATACTGGAAAAGGCCTAGATGTATAAGAAAGGGACAGGCTGGCTTAAGTAACTTACGAATTATGGTAAATCCTGCAACACGGTATGATGCAACATTTAAAAACCATGGTGTAAAACTATACTTCTTGACAATTAAGGATGGTCATGTTACATTAAGAATAAAATCAAGTCCCAGAACAGTTGGGTAAATAAAACAGAACCTCAAGTCGGGTGCAGTGGCTCACACCTGTAATCCCAGCACTTTGGGAGGCCAAGGCAGGTGGATCATGAGGTCAGGAGTTCAAGACCAGCCTGGCCAACATGGTGAAACCCCGTGTCTACTAAAAAACAAAACATTTAGCCAGGTATGGTGGCATGTGCCTGTAATCCTAGCTACTCAGGAGGCTGGGGCAGGAGAATAGCTTGAACCCGGGAGGTGGAGGTTGCAGTGAGCTGAGATCACGCCACTGCACTCCAGTCTGAGCAACAGGGCAAGACTCCATCTCAAAAAAAGAACCTCAAACACCCAGATGCATACAAACACACAAAGAATGGATATGTCTAAAATGTAGTAATAATTTTACTCAGGTAATTAAAGGTAATTGTTATATTCTTTTCTATAACCTTGGAAATTAAGGAAAATATTAATAAAGAGCCTAAGATACATCCAGACCCAGGAACTAGTACCATGTCCTACTGTACTCCTTCTTCTTAGGACCATTATAAAACTTTGGCTGTGGAATGCTTAAGATGAGGGCTGGGCACAGTGGCTCATGCCTGTAATCTCAGCACTTTGGGAGGCCAAGGTGGGGAGATCACCTGAGGTCAGGAGTTCGAGACCTACCTGGCCAACATGGTGAAACCTCGTCTCTACTAAAAATACAAAAATTAGCTGGGTGTGGTGGTGCATGCCTGTAATCTCCCAGATATTCCGGAGGCTGAGGCAGGAGAATTGCTTAAAACTGGGAGGCGGAGGTTGCAGTGAGCCGAGATCGCACCATTACACTTCAGCCTGAGCAACAAGAGCAAAACTCCACCTCAAAAAAAAAAAAAAAAAAGATGAATAAATGTAATGTATGAAAATTGATGTTTATTTACCCTCAAGGTAAAAGCTTAAATGCTGCTTCACAAAAGGACTTACAAAGAATTATTTTAAATAGCAATAATGTTTGAGGGGGTGGTGGAAATGAGAAAAATTAAATTTTAAATCACATGTTTATGACTATAAAGCTGGACTTTAAAAAATGGGTCAGTTAGGGAGAAGGAGGAAAAAAAATAGGTCAATTAGGGTATAACTCTTATAATACAAAAGAGTTGTTTGGTATACAAAGAATTTATAGCTAATGTATTTTTTAATTATATTCACTAACACTCATAAAATATCATTCAATTTATAAAGTTTCCAAAATAAACCTACTTAAAGTGTCACAAATGCAACACAGTATGACTTTCATTCCGCTCACTTGGCAAAGTGCAAATTCCTCTAACAGAGTCTATGCCGTGGCTTCATCACTATTCTCAGCTCCTAAGCAGACATGCACAACAAGGTTTGAACACATTCCAGGCGTGGCCTTCAAGCCTGGACCACACCTGCTTCCAAGGCCCTGTGGCTAAAAATAACTCTGGGGCCTCAAAAATGGGACACCAGCCAGGCCCAGGGGTAGCTGCAGGCCCCTTGCTCAGCTCCACTAACAGCAAAAGCAGCAGCCACGAAAACTCTAAAATCACAAAACACTCTGCCACGGGCTTCTTTCTCAGTCTCTTTGTGTCAATCACATACAACCTAGGCCTGCTTGGTTTCTTTGCTCCATGAGGCCAAAACTAACCCTAGGAATTTAGAGACAAGTAAGGCTTTATGGTATATTGAAAAAATACTGTAGACTACGACTCAGGAGACCTTGTTCCTAATTTCAACTCGTCTACTAAAATGCTAAAATGGCATATACAGTGTCACCTGACATTCCCCAAGCCTGTGTTTTTCCTACTTGTAAAATGAGGAATTCAGTGATCACTAATATCTAAAGATCATTTTACTTAGAATGAAAAGATACTGCTGTTAAGTGTGCCTCAGTTCTTAGCAAAGTCTCCTAACAGGGACAGAGCTGATTTACCATTAAGCAGTCATATTATAATGCGAGAGTTTATACCCTACAACACACAAACTAAAACTGGTAATTTGGGGGCAACGGTTCCACAATCAGCATGGCAATTGTTCCAGATAATTCCTTTTGTGATAGGGGATTTCCAAGGCTTGCTCTGAGCAACTATTTCCACTTCTCTTCCATTCCTACAGTATGCAGGAGACCCCTTTGGGGCTTGTTACTCCACCAGGTAAGGAAAAAAGAAAGGGCGGCCAGGTAGCAGAGGAAGATGCAGCAATAGCATCACTGTTCATTCACTGCAGGGTCTAGGCTATGCTAATTTAAGTCACTGCATCTGTCCACACACCTCCCCCTGCTGGGGCCCTGGGAGTTAATGGTATCAGGAAGCTGTACCAGGGGCCAAGTACCACAGAGTGACAGGCCAAGACCTAGGCTGAAGAATCACAGCACTGCAGGAGAGCAAGGACATTAAAGGCTGGCAGAGTAGCCCCAGGCGCGACTCAGAACATCCTCTGTCCTCATCCCTTGGTTACTTTTTCCACTTTGTCCTTTTCATTGTCTATCTCTATAATTCAGCCCCATCACATCATCTAACTGTAGTTTCTATAGCCTTCTTTTGTCCTTGGAGGCTTTGCTGTTTCTTCATCCTTATATTCATCTTAATTTCTGTCTTCATGCTTATAACCAAGCCTCTTCCTGTCTGATGTTAAGCTCTTATCATTAATTCCATTTTGGGGGGAACTGCCAAGGCCCTTGATATACTGCTATTATAACAATTAATATTTTCCAGACTGGTTTGAGACAGTCACCCATGAATTCAGGTGTTTTATCATCTGTCAGCTTTTAAAATCCTTGATTTGTTACTTTAAAAGTTTTATTTCGGAAGAGGGAGGTAACATTTTTCCAGTTTAGTGTTTTATACATGGTTGGTTATACTAAGATCATCAATTCAATATTTTTTTTTTTTGAAAAAGAGAAAAGGAAAAAGAAAGAGCAAAAGAAAGAAAAAAAGAATGAAAGAGAGAAAGAAAGAGGAAGGGAAAGAGGGAGAGAGAATGGGATTCTTGTTTTATTGCCCAGGCTAGAATGCAGTCTAAAAATGGGTATTAAAAACCTCTTTTATGTCAATAATTGTGCTTACCAATGGAGACAGGAAGGAATAGGGGATGAAAATAACAAATAAGCAGCCAACCAATATTTTACTTAAACCTGTGAAATGCTATGTAATTGCTGGGGAGTGATTTCCTTCCAAATATGTGGTCACTTTTAAAATAGGTGTAATGTGATACTGAGAAAAATGTATGTTTTGTAGATTTGGGGAGGAGAGTTCTGTAAATATTTGTTAAGTTTACTTGTTCCAGGTCTGAGTTCAAGTCCTGGATATCCTTGTTAATTTTCTATCTCGTTGATCTGTCTAATATTGACAGTGTAATGTTAAAGTCTCCCACTATT